>VXAD01013597.1:0-161120 GCA_013399195.1 Dicrurus megarhynchus | reverse complement strand
GTTCTCTCTCTCTCTTTTTTTTTTTTTTTTTTTCCTGTTCCTCAAGGATTTGACTCTCCTTGTATTCTAACTCTTCATCCTGTGAACTCAGCTTAGTGACAGGAGATCCCTTGAGATTCTTTCTTGTTCAGGAAATACAGTAAATACTCAAATAATTGCAGCTTGCTTGCCAAACCATAGGCTAAAAAAGTGCAGCTGACCAGCTAAAAAAGTGCAGCTGACCAGCAGATAAGATCATAGAGTCATAGAATAGCTTGGGTTGGAAGGGACCTTTCAAGGTCATTTAGTCCAACCCCCCCTTGCAATGAGCAGATACATGTTTCACTAGACCAGGTCACTCAGTCCCATCCATCCTGGCCTTGAATGCTCCCAGGGATGAGGCATCCACAGCTTTTCTGGGCAACCTGTACTCACCATCCTCATAATAAAAAATTTCTTCCTTGTATCTAGTCTAAATTGATCCTCTTGTTTGAAATTACCCTTCGTTTTATTTCTACAGGATACCTGCTTCATGTAGTCAGATTTTAACATATATTTCTATTCTAAAGTAGTTGCATGTTAATTGCACACAATGGTGGTGTGTACAGTTTAAACCATAGATTTATGTACATACACAACTATTTCTTACCTATTTCTTTCTAATCTCTATAAAATAGCAATGGTGTTATTATTAGGGATTAGCATTTTGTTCTTTTTGGTTTACAACAGCTGGAATGATATTTTCTTCTATTATACACGGTAAATCTTATTCCATATGATGCTTTATGTATGACAGAGAAGCTGCAGATTTGAGATCTTCCTAAAGCCCTGCCATTTGCTGAGCTTCTGGCCTCTTACAAGTCCTGGATGTTTGTTTTGTCTCTGAGAACCCCATTATATGACAATAAATTAGCACCCACCAACAGATGGTGGCTCAGAACCTGGGCTTCATGAGCACTTGAAGTATTGTAGCAAAAGCTCCACTTCAACTCCACCATTTAACATTTCTGCTTTGGCTGACACAAAATGATGCTAAATGAAAAGTCATTCCTTGGTGAGCAGAGTTGCTAACTCCTCTTCTCTGTTTTGCAGCCACAATTGGCCAGATATACTGACCAGAAGATTCAAATCTGTCCTGAGGAACACAAAGAGGACACTAAGAAAAGCAAACTTTAAAGAGCTGGGAAGCATGAAGGAAGCTGGACTAAGTTCTGAAGAGGAAGAAATCTGAGAAGAACACAGCAAAGAACAAGTAAGATCCGGAGGGACACCTTGAAGCCAATCCAACAGAGCTCACACTCTACATTTAGTTCCCAGACAGCCCAAAGCAGTATAACTAATGAAGCCTCTTAGCTCTTGCAGAGAGTGAACCTGAGCAGGAGGATGAATCCTGACCATCACCTCTTGTGAAACTGGGCACCATCTCAGAGCCGTATGTGTGTGCTTTTGGGAGGGGTGCACTGGGGAGGAAAGCGATGGTGCTGATGATAGTAGTTCCAGCACTTTGTGAGCAGCTATCACAAGGATATTTTAGCTAGGTTTGTGTGGCAGCACTAACAAGTCCAGCTGCCCTTGGGCCTTCATTCAAGCAATAATGCCAAGTGCTAAAATGGTTTAGCTGTTTCACGATAAGTAGTTGTTTTCCTGTTGTTATTGTGGGAAGCTCTGGTTTCACGACAATGAGTGCAATTGAGAAGAAAATGTTTTGGACAACAACAAAAAATATTTTTACTTTCCCACAGAGAGAAATTTTTAATCCAAATGTTTTAATCCTGTATGTCAACTTAAGCTGAAACGTTTTCTTTCAAATTGATATTTCAGCTACAAATGCCAATTTAATGCTATTTTCTAAATGAAATGACCGTTTTGAATTGAAACAGTTTGGTATGAATCAATATTTGTTTCAAATGCCAAAATGAGATTCTGCTCAAAATGTCAAAATATGTCTTATTCACAAATCCAGATCTAAATTGCAAGAACTTTTTTTTTTTTGGCTTTATACACACATATATGCAGGATATCTAAAATATTTTATGCTTTTCATCCTAAAGCAAGATGAAAATGGAATGTTAAGATATTGCAAAACTGAGATGTAGTTCCATTAGCTGAGAAATACTAAGAAAATATTAATTTTTTTTCCCTGCAAAAGTGGGGCTGAGGGAATGAAGAGAGCATCATTAAAGCAGTGCAAAACCTAAAACCCATCACTCTCTTTCCTTTCCAATCTCCAAGTGGTCTCTAAGGCACTTGTCTATAAAGTAAGCCTCCCCATGGGTGAAAAGCTTTCTATAAAGGGTAAATATTTGGCCCATAGGTACTTCCACCACAGCACACTTCCTCAAAGTCAAATAATTTTGTGTTGGGACCTTCTTCTTCCAAGTTTTTTACCTCTGTTCAACATCTGATTTCTAACAGCCTTCTGGGAATTGTTCTGTCTTCTGCAAGGCTGAAGAGAAGAGCGAGTATGGTAATTTAATCAATATTACCACCAGAAGGTGTTAATTGAGAACACTGAGACCTTTCTCAAGCTCAATTTGAACTCTTGTCATCAGACCAATCAAAACAGATTTTTACCATTTAGATAATAAATAATAGCCAACAACCATTTGGCAAATTTTCATTCAATATTGCAAATACCTTTATGAAACAAGGTGAGTCTGGCTTTACAAAGCTAAGGAGCACAGCATTTGCACAACTAATTCATTGTATCAAGTATAAAACATGCACTGTCAAAGTAAGATCTGTTTGGAGAAGAAACATCTGAAAAGCAAAAACAGAATGGAAATTCATTAATGCTCTTTAATAATGAGCTTTTACTCTGTGGCACCTGGTTTTGTAAAAGAAGCTTTTGCTTTTTTAGTGGCAAGTTGATATTCCGTGTGGGAGAAGTTGGCCCTTGAAGGACATCTGTCAAAAGGTGCACACAACACTCAAGCTGTCAAACATGGATTAGGAAAGCCTTCACTTTCTGCCCTGTGCTCACCCTCTATCTAAAATTTCATTCAGAAATAAAGTCCTATGGAAGAGACATGGAGCAGGTAATTCTGAGACAATACACCTCAAAGTATATTTCCAGAGAGGGACGTTATCTGGATTGATCTGTGCAAACATGAGTTTAAAATCAAACTATTTCTGCATAATTCATGTATTTTCCATTATTTTCCCATGTGAAAAAAAACCAAAGCCATTTATCATTGCTGTCCTGTTACATAGCAGAGTGGGTTAAATCAACCTGAATTGTCCATGAAAATGATTGAAACAAGATTTCAACCACACTTCTGCACACAGTTTTGAGTTCTTTCTTCAGCCTGCAGTCTTCTAAAATAAACAACATTCTTTGAATTCCTTTTAAAAATTAAGATAGCAAATCTGTGGGAAAGGGTAGCAGAGAAGCAAAGTTCTAGTCACTGACAACTTTAAGTAATCCCAGGATAATTCTTTATTCTCTTTGAAGCCAGTGGTAATTTTTCCTCTTAGTTTCAACAGGAAGAGGCCAAGGACTCATCCCTGAATATGATTACTGCTACTGTTAGAAATATATAAAACATATTTATATTTTCCTGGTGTTGTTCTGTTTAGACAGATTTAGGTTCACTCATGAGATTTCTTCCCATACAAGCTGAGATTACTGTATCATGCTTTTTTTTTTTTTTTTAATTACTTTGCTACTAAAACTAGTGCTAGGATGTTGTAATGAGGAAGATGTGGGCTGGAAGCAGCAAATGTAAATTTTTGTAACTCCACATCAGACTTCTGGGGTGATTGTGGACAAGGCATTTGGTGGATTCTTGGATAGGGAAGCACACATTGTAGTAACCATTATCAACAAGAACCTACCACATGATTGCTGGAAGTTTTACCACTAGTGTTATAGAGCGAATTTTAATGTAATCATGCAAATCCACTGAGAGCTGTAGATTATGTATTTACATAAAATAAACACTATCTGAATATAGTTTGTATTTCATACAGTATTTTTAGCAGTCGATTTATAATATAAGACAATAAAGATCCTTGAAGACCTATCCCTCCACCTGAAAATCTCATTCTAGTTTGTATATTTACCTTCAGCTGACTTCGACTTTTCATCTCACTTTGAAGATAAAGCACATATGGAGACTCCTGTTCACATATTCACTGGATTACACAATAATTTAAAAACAGATCTCAAGATACCCGAGACAGTGGCAAGACAGTCAGACAGAGAAGGTGTGAGATGCGGAAGAATCCAAGAAAAATAGGGAGCAGCCACAGTGTGGATGAGTGCCCAAACAGCTGCAATGGCCCAGGTCTGGGAAAGTTTCTCCTAACAGGAGATGTTAATGTGAGGAGGGGGCAATACCATTCCCCACAGCACATTTCTCATTAAAAAATATGAAGATGCTTCTCAGGCATTTGGAAATACAACCATGTGAATGCAAAAGTAGAGTTGAGGGTAAGTAATCCCTCAAAAATTCTATGATTCTGCAATTCCATCATCTCACTAGCAATGAATCAAATAAATGCATGAGAGACATCACATCAGCTTTTACCTTTCTATCCATGCAATCAACATGGTCTGGCAAGATCCTGTGCACAGGCAGACTCTTACCCCTTTTGCTACCCACTCACACACAGTGGTCATCAGATGGATGCATCACTGGTGAAGGTGGGATAAGGATTACCTACTGCTGTAGCCACACACCCTTTCATTCCCCTTCAGCCGTGCCTGAAAGCCCTAGTGTGGCCCTCATCACTTGCCTCATCTGTGTTAAAAATAATAATGGCTTGAATCATATAATGGAATTATATCATAGAATAATTTAGGTTGGAAAAGACCTCTAAGGTCATCAAATCCAACCATTAACCCAACACTGCCAAGACCACACTAAACCATGTCCTAAGAGCCACATCTACATGTCTTTGAAATACCTCTGGGGATGGCGACTCCACTATTTCCCTGCTCCAATGCTTGACAAGCCTTTCAATGGAGGATTATTTCCTAATACCCAATCTGAACCTCTCCTAGTGCAACTTGATGCCATTTCCTCTTGTCCTCTTGCTTTTTATCTGGGAGAAAAGGCTGACCCCCAGCTGGATATAACCTCCCCTGAAGTAGTTGTAGACAGTGATCAGAATAAAAGAATACATGGGAGAAGGCAGAGAAACTGCAGCTCTTCATGCACAAACTGAAGCTCTGTGAAATGGTGGTGCTAGAGAAAGTCCTTACAGGTAAAACCCAGCCTGATGAAGAGCTATAGGATTGCTAGGTCAGCTGTAGGATACAGAGTTTGATGTACAGGGAGGTTGGGTTAGCACACAGAGTTGAAACAGACCTCCCAAAATGCAGAGAGTCATTGCACTAAAGATTATTTTCAGACCCTGCGGGATTGCAGTCCTCTCCTCCAGCCTCCTGCAGCTGCAGGGTGAGCAGCAACACACAGTGCTCCTAGGCCAGCAGATACTGAGACAGGTGAGCAGGGGAAGATTTTCTGTATTCATCCCATACCAGGGTACTCCTCCAGCCGTCCTGAAATGACCACAGAAGATCATTCCTTGACCTGACAAAACCAGAATCCATGTTCTGTACAGTGTAAGAAGCACATAATGCTTTTCCTCTGATGCTCGTTACTTTACAGCTGTTGGTATTAAATCTCATCCACCAGCTTTTTTCTCATTCACTAGACTTTCTCACAATTCTTTGCAAGCCTGACTTCACAATATTTGCAGATGTCAGCATCCCATGGTTCTCCTTCCTTCCCCGAGCATCCCTAAATTCTCCTGAACAGCACAGGACCCAGTGGAGGGACTGCAAGAAGCACCCACAAGAGTTGTCACACAATGCATCCTGATAATGCAGTTCTTTGCTTTGTTTCCTGACTCCACACCTGTCCTGATCCATGACATTTCCCCTTCACTTTGTCATTGCTTGGTGCAAAGTGTCGTCCTTTCCTGAACAGGGCCTGTTTAGTCAAGGAAAATTTTATCAGATCGTTCTCTTTTATCTACTGCTTTCATTGACACATTACAGTTATTTCATTCAAAGGAATTAAACCCCCCTTTTGCCATTTTCTGTTCTCAACTTGGGGATGTCCAGGAGCCAGACTTGATAGCACAGGCTTCAGGTACAGTAAAAAAAAACAACCAAACAGATGATGAAAGTAAATACACTCATTTTCACAAATCTAGGTGTCTGAAACATGTTCATTAACACATGCAGAGAAGCTCAGGAAAAACTGATTCAGGGTGAAGGACCAATGGTGAAATATGTTAAATCCACATAGGTCTGATGCCCAGATGAAAACTGCAAAACCATGTATGAAATCCCAGTTGGTCTTGAACAGAATGCATTTATTAAGAGCTGGAGCCTTTTTTTTTTCCTATTGTTGTTAAAATTTGTCAAATTGAAAACATTCTGCAATTTTCAAGTGGAAAATGGTCTGGGTTTTGGGCAGTTTGTTTGCCAGACACCTCAGATGCCCATCTGCTGGGCCATTGCAGTCACTGATTCCAAAGCAACCCTGGAGGCAGACGTCTCAGCTCCAATCTCCACATACAATTTCCTCCTTTATTTTTGTTTTTTTCTGTTCAAAAGCTGGAACTGAAATAGCATTTCAAAATATTGAAATCCTGCAGGAAACCAACTGACCTTTCTCCACACTAGTCAGAAAAATGTGGGCAGGAAGAGAAGGCAGCAAAAAGACTCTGCAGGGCTAAATGTCTGGCCTTGACATATTTTCTCACCAGAAGAAATGCACTGTCCAAACATCACAGAATAATATATGATAGCAGATGTGCTGCAATTAACTGCTTTAATAACCATGGCTTATTGAACATTTCTTTTGTTGTCTCATGGACTGAGAGTCTGGTGCTATAAAAAATTGCTTACACTTCCCCTGCATGTAGCCTCTGCTTTGGTAGATTATTGCTTTAAAGGAAAAATCTAAAAACTCTTAATCTGAACACTTCTGATTTTAAAAGAAGGCCAGGGTCTGCTCTGAGCATGCATTTTGTGACTCAGGGCTGTTTGCAATAAAAAAGCATGACAGGAGCACAGCATTCCTTTCCAATCCTCGTGTTGAGCTGTCTGTGAAATCTTGGCACCATGTCCCGAGAACACTGTGAGGAAATAAAGCTTTTGTTTAACCTACTTGTGTGGGCTCCCTGAGGAGGTGACTGCCTGCCCAGCCAAATCTGTAACTCTTAGCTCCCCAAACACCATCAGCAAATAGAAAGCACTGGAGGGAACAACTGCAGGTTGTTATTCAAATAAGGTGCCAAAGTTTATTCATGGATTCAAAGTTTATTCAAAGTTTATTCATTTATTTCTGTCATCAAGGTTCCTCTGCCTGACTGCACCTGTCAGGACTGCGACAGTGTCAGGACAAAAGGAAAATGTGACCTGATACTCATGGTGGGTCCAATCTGCGGGGTAATGCAGGGAGCTCCATTTCTCAAGCTGTGGAGGATAGGGATCAGCCTGAAAACCTTCTCCTTTCCATCCCTCCTGCTGTACTTTTGTCCTTGTGGCTGATACTGGGATGGGTACAGACTCTCCAACTCTGGTGTGTGTGGAGAGGAACCAGTCAGCAGAAGGTGGGCAGGTGGAAAGGAACTGAGTGAAGAACCTCCCCAGATGGGGAGTCCTCCAGCTCTGGTGGGACAGTAGTTTTCATATCCTGTGAGATCTCTACCAAATCATTCCCCATATCTGGAATAATGGGAGGCCCTAAGCATTGAGAGGAACCAGCTTTGTATTTAGATTTCAGTAAAGCATTTGACACTGTTTTACAGAACATTCCCCTGGAGAAACTGGCTGCTCACAGTTTGGACGGGTGTACTTTTCTCTGTGTGGAAAACTGTCTGGCTGGCCAAGCCCAGAGTGTGGTGGTGAATGGAGTTAAATCCAGCTGGTCACAGATGCTGTTTCCCAAGGCTCAGTATTTGGGCCAGTCCTGCTTAATATCCATATCAGTGTTCTGGGAAAGGGGATCGAGGGCACCCTCAGTGAGTTCACAGATGACACCAAGCTGGGTGTGAGTGTTGATCTGCTGGAGGGCAGGATGGCTCTGCAGTGGCATCTGGACTGGCTGGATCCATGGGTCAAGGCCAATTGCGTGATGTTCAACAAGGCCAAGTGCCAGATCCTGCATTTTGATTGCAGCAACTCCAGGCAGTGCTAAAAGCTGGGGGAAGAGTGGCTGGAAAACTGCCCAGCAGCAAAGGACCAGGGGATTCTGAGGCCACATCCCTGGGGGAGCCTGCAACTGTGGACATCATACCTATGTTGCCTAATGCTACAGGGATCCAGAGACATAGTGTGCCCATCCCTGCACATAGCTTCAAAACAAATTCCAAGGCAAATGTGTAATCAGGATAATAATCTACAAAAGGGCTTGCAGATCTCAAGGGCTCCAAGGACTGAAGGCTGTTGTCCCTTCCTCTGAGGGGAAATCTGTAGTTTCACTTGGAAGCACTGAGTGGTGAATTAAGGTGTTGATGGGAAGTTTTTCTGTTTCACTTCCCTCTGGACATAGACAAAGCCCATCAATATGAATATCACCTTTGCCACCCTTCCCACTGCAATAGGTCATCCAAAGAGAAAAGGCCGGAACGTTGTGTTCGGGCAATACCTTTTATATTTGGGTAAGTCCTGAAAGCTGCAGTGCTGAATGCATTTATCCTCACCATCTTGTGCCCAGGTGCTGGACAGATTTCTGGGAGCTGTGAAGGGCTGCATGGCAAATCCTTCTGCTCTTTGCAGCTACAAGGGAAAATGAGTGGAAATATGATGAATCCTTCCTAAACCTAAAGAAACCTCACCAAGGGTGAAGGAGTACTGAGATTAGCCCAGGTTAGCGCATGGTGCTAATAATGCCAAGGCTGTGGATTTGATCCCTGAGTCAGACTCAATGACCTTGTGTATCCTTTTCAATTCCAAATATTTTGTGTTTCTGTGAACATATGTCTTCCGAGTTTTCGCCATTCTGTGGCCTCCTGCTATCCCAGATTGGCACTGTGTAGGGAAAGGAACATCCATGCTGCAGCAGTTATGTTTTTTGCTGTCCCTTATTTGCTATAAGAACTGGTCCTGGATAAACCTTTTGCTCCTGATTTTGTACAGCTCACAGAGTTTCTGCAGAGTTTATTTATAGAGAGGAAAAGGACACATGAAGATCTTACTGGTCTCTTGAGCTGGAGCAAATATTTCACTATAACTCCTATTATTTTAATTCTGAAATATTTTAACTGAATTAAATTTTAGCACAGTCACAGGAAAATCTTCAGCATTAAGAAGACCAGCCACAGCCAATGGCAATAGGTAACTACTGCTTGCATCTGTAACATTCAAATTCAAGGTTCAATTCAGATGTCAGCATTTTATTCTGTATATGTCAATGCATACGGGCCTACATGTAAATATACATATACATATGTGTATATATAAATATATTTGTATGCATACAATTAAGCAGCAGTCATTCACCACCAGAGGGCAGGCAAAGAATATGAAAATCAATTGTCCTGTGTGTCCCTGCACATGTCAATGAACAAATTGCTCAGTGACCAGAAAGATATCACCAGTGTTTTCTTTGAGCATCTCCAATGACTTTCTTATCATAGAATCATAGAATCATAGAATCATAGAATCATAGAATAGTTTGGGCTAGAAGAAACCATTCCACGTCATCTAGTCCACTCCTCCTGCAATGAGCAGGGACACTTTCAACTGCATCTGGTCGCTCAGAGCCCTGTCCAGCCCGGCCTTGAATGTTTCCAGGGATGGAGCATCCATGACTTTTCTGGGCAACCTGTGACAGTGTTTCACCAACCTCCTTGTAAAAAACTTCTTCCTAATACCTAAACCAACCACCTTTTAGTTTAAAACCATTACCCCGTGTTCTACTGCAACAGGCCCTGCTAAAATGTTTTTGCCCTGAATGTCAACCCTTACAACTACCTCATATTTCACAGGGTGATGGCTAGTTTTTGTTTTGTTTATTTGTCTGAGATCTAAATCTAGCATTGTTGATATGAATCAGTGTATCTACTTAAAATGTTTTTGCCCTGAATGTCAACCCTTACAACTACCTCGTATTTCACAGGGTGATGGCTAGTTTTTGTTTTGTTTGTTTGTCTGAGATCTAAATCTAGCAATGTTGTTATGAACCAGTGTATCTACTCTCACAGTGCTGAGTACTAGGACCTTTTGGAAAGGTGCAATGAGCAAAGAAGAGCTTCTCTTTTCACTCATGCTAGGGAGAGGATAAAAATACATAAGTCTTGATGCCAGAGAGCAAATCCTTAGAAGCATGCACCTCCAACTAGGAGATTCTTATGATATGGCACAGACAGACCTTCTAGATGTGATGGGTCATGAGATTCATAAGGATCGTTGTCTAAAACCCAGTGCCTTTGACCTGAGGAGGAAAAGACATGTACAGTCTTACCCAGAAGCTTCATCCCAATTTGTTAACAAAGATCTTTACAATTGTGTACAAGCAGATGAGAGTTTATGGGGGTACAGAGGCCCCTCAGGGAAGGAATCCTGTTCAGGGCTTTGCTCAATGGGATAATGGATGCCAGACCCCCAAAGCAACAACAGAATGGCAGAATCACTTATAAATGTTTGTAGCACATCCTGTAATACCATCCCCAAGTGGCTTCACTCAAGGAAATCTGGAAAGTATTTTAAGGGATTGCTATGTCCAGCCTGGGCTGGAAAATTGGGATTTACACCAGCAGGATGTATACTCACAACCATCAGAATAAACCAGTTCTCTGTTTCCTGATGACAGGAGGGATTCATTTCCCTTAATTCTGAATCTATGTCTGCAGTAGTCACGCACCAGTCCCTTCGTCTTCACAAGAGAAAGTCAGAGCTTGTGGAGGTGACTCATCTGCTGGACAATTAGATGAATCATGAGCAAGACAGGCTTTCATTTCCTTCCCTCAGCTATGGAGGATATCAAGATCAGTGGCTTGTTTGACAGGTCCCAACCTTGCAGCTGTCTATGTTTGATGGAATATAGCTCATCTTTTTCACCTATGACATCATTCTGGAGTTACAAGTTTTTCTGAGGAAAAGGAGACCAGGAGTTTACTCAGCTCTTCAATGCCATCACTACTTCTACCTGGGCTTGGCAGGGGGCAGGTGATAAATATTTGAGCATAATTGTCTGTGCTTCTGTGTTCCCCATATTTCACCATTCAATGCACTAAACTTTCTGGAAATGTAGCTCATGCACGGGATTCAAAGTTTTATCTGAGGTGCACCACACTTCTGAAATCTAGAAGGAGATGCTCAGAAGCAAATTACACTTACAGTGTTTTGACAAATCAAAGAGATAGATGAGTAGGATTTTTTCCTTCAGATTGTTGCCTTATGTCTTCTTTCTGTCTCCACTGAAATAACTTCAATATCCGCCTGTGTCTCCCAGTGTATCCCTTGCTTCATCATTTGGTTGAGAGGGTTTGTAAGATGTTACAGGTACCTTTCTCCTCCAGCAGTATGTTCCACGTAAAACACTGCACACAGGAACACTAATGATGTATGGTTGTAGATCAGCAGTTACCATGAAGGAAATAAGTAAGGGTTTCAATATTTTTTCTTCATGCAAAAAAAAAGGCCAAGACATATCATTGGGGGTGGGAGTTAGATTATTCAAGAAAAATCAACACACTGAGCAGTAAGCAAAGATGTTTTGGAAATAACCCAGAATTCCACTGTGGGCTATAAAAAACCTCCACGATTTCAGTAAGTGATGATGTAGTGATGGATCAAGGGGCTGTGGGAAGGATCAAAGGGTTTAAGGAACATGACAAAAATAGAGCATTTCTTACTCATTTCTTCTCTCTCTATGATTATAATTCCAACCTTTTTTTTCAGCATTTGCCTAAAAAACAATATAGAAGGAGCAAAACACAGAGTAGACCATACTCTCCATTAACTGTTGTGAAATACTTTTCTGCAAGAGCTGAAAAGTATCATGATCAGCTCCAAGGCCTTACAGATATAATGCCAGTAATCCATTCATTATAGCTTCCCTACAGTAAAACACCACCTATCCAAAGTAAACACAGTAAAGAAGTGGAAAGAAGGGACAACAAAAAGGGAAAATTGGTTATTTAAATGGTGGTTGATAGATAAGGGTCGTTTTTGTAAGGTCTGATTCAATAGTAAGCACTGAAAATGCTGGGGAGAGAGACCAACTTTCATCATTCCTCCAACCAAAAGAAAACAGAAGGAGGAAGAACGGATGCTATTACACTTTTAAAATTAAGCAGGAGATTTAGAGAGAAACATGATCTTTAGCCCCCATTAGCACAGAAGACAGAGCAAACTGTTCTGCAGCTTGTTCCACACCACCTGATTCATAGATCGTTCTGCTATTGCAGTTGTAGAGCAGAGATATAAGAAATATTTGGCAAGAAGAACCACATCAATCTCATTTGGTTTGCATTTCAAGATAAATCAGATTTGTCACATGGAGCACCGTTTCCTGAACCTGTTGATAAAGCTTTGTGACGTTTCAAGCACAGGCTAGAAGATGTCCCTGGAAAAGTTAGCAGACAGCAGGAAAAACCCAGAGACACTCCAAAAATCAGGGTAGTCTGCAGGCTCCCTTCAGACATCGGAGCTGGCAGGGCAAGTGCAAGGCAGTAAGCCTCTGCCCTTATTTTCTATCTTCTCGAGATGCTCACCTATCAACTTGGCTTGCAATCCATGCTTCAAAGTCTCACTGAACAATGGTGCATGTCCCAGGACTATGGAGTTTGGAAAATAAAGCCAGAGGATCCTGGAGATTGTTTTGGCCCTCCATAATACAAACACAAATTCCATTTGCACCATTTCAACCCCCCTTAAATTACGAGACTCTCTGTAACTCCTCTCATATCAGTTTACTTGTCTGGAAGTTTTCCCCACATGGTTTCCCTCTCTTTTTTCTCCTACTGCCTCACACCATGAGCCCCAGCAGCAGCCCCCAACAGGCATTATTTTCTCCCCAACTTATTTGTGCTACCTTCTCTCAGAAGACTCTGCAGAAGACCCTTGTCACCAAAGTCACCCCATCTATATCCTGTGGCAATACCTGCTTACGCTGGGAGTTTCCACAATATCTGCGACTCCAAGTGGTGTACAACATCTCTCAAGGGTTCCATTAATGCCTTTTTGCACCATTATGTGCATTTTGCTTTCTTGCTTAATGTTCTGGCACTGTCTGCCTGGGTATCAAGCAGTGCTTGAGGACCATGGCACTCAAGATTAACCAGATGAGCCAGGACTTTGTCCATCCTTCAGATCACTGCATCATAACATGGTCGCATAAATCCTTCATAGCTGGTCACATCTGGCTTGGTAAGTGTGGAGTGTCCCAGCAGAACTGGACATGCATTTTTACCCTGCCATATGGTCCTGAGGAAGGTTATGGTTGGTACCAAAGGGGACTGACACAAATCCAGTCTGGGGAAACACCAAGAGCAACATCTTTGAGTTCAAAAAAGTCACAGTTCCTGAGACCTGCAGGCACCATATGATGAGGGCTAAGATGGGACAGGAATCACAGCTGACCTGGTGACGAGGACAACTTCACTCTTCTGCTTACCACCAGCATCAGCACCAGCGTGTGAAGTATCATCTGAGCAACAAACTTCCCTCAACAGCAGCAGAAACACAAAGAGAGTGGCCAGAGCAAAGCTCTTGGAACCCTTGTTCCTCATCTATTTTTTAAAAAGAAGAGGCTATAATCAGAGCTGGAGGAAATGGAGCATATATATCAAACTTTTTTTAAGCTGGTAAAATATAATTTATAATTAAAGATGGGCATCTTGTTGACAAGACATGACTTACTTTAACTGTGAGGTGAGCACATGATCAACTTCTAATCTTTTGCAAGTTACTAAAACCAGCCAGTTCTTCTCTTCCTGGCTGGTTTCTTCTTTTTTTTTTAAGCGTAATTTCTAAAAAAGCAACTGAGCTAACGTCAGCTCAAGATAATGATGCTTATACTGGCAGTGATGTCTTGGAGCATCTCAGTAGCTGGGAATTTTTCTTTCTGTTCATACACTACTTCTTGTTCCCATGCCAGCCCCACCAATCAAGCCTGTTCCCCTCTCCCCTGGAAGAGTGGGAATTGCAGGACACTTAGATGGGAAGGAGAGGACCCAGGGTTGACTTTGTGTGACCAGAACTGACCTGTAGCTTTTTTTCTTTAAGTGAGATTTGCTGTTTGCCACATCCTGCTGCCTCAGCATGGAGGCATGTAGGATTTGTGCGTGGCAGGTACCAGCAGAGATTATCACAGGACTGGTGCTTGTAAGCAGCTTTGGTGGCAAGATCCTACAAGTCTTTCAGGGCGTGATATCCCTCCTCATACCCTCAGGTTCTTTCATGGGGTATGCTTGGGTGCATCAATGCTGTCAGATAACCCAGCTACCCGGACTCAATCCCACTGAGGGTTAGCTCTCCCAAGGCTATCCTTTCCCACAAAACCAGCTTGTTCCCTCCAAGCTGGGTGTAGTTCTGGGGTTTCCTTCAGGCCCTGCATCAGGTTTGGTTGCTTCTGCTCCACACAGTCCTCCCACACTATTCTGCAGCAGATTTGGACACTGTCCCCACAATATTCAAGGTATTCTGAAAGAAAGCTAGCAGTGAAACAACAAATTCAGGGTTGTGGGGCAACCACCCAGAGTTAGATATCTGAGTGGTACACACCTGGAAATAGTCAACTTGCTCTAGAGAAGGGACAGGTCTGTATGGATCCAGCCAGGGATCACTCCCTAGGAGAGATACCTTTAGTGGGAGGGATGTAACAGAAGAAGCATCAGCAGTCAGGTGTCACTGGGTATCAATCAATGGTTGACCCAGGATTCTGCAGCCCACATACCAGAGACAGAGATCTGACAACAGCAGCATCTGTGTGACTAATTTCTTCTGCTTCCATGTAAATCTGAAACTCATTGTCAGGAGACTTCCTATCCTTTCTGTGACAGGCCGTTTTCCTTTAGCTAGCCATGCACCGCCTGGAAAATACAACTGGACCCCGTCTCTGAGCAGCATAAATGCAGCCATCCTCCAGGCTTGGCTGCTGTGACATCAAGTTGGCCATCAGGTTGCCCTGGTGTGATTACAGGAGGGGAGACAGTATCTCCTTGGTGACCCCTCTCTGTCAGTCCCAGCCAAATAAGATAGCATGAGTGCTGAGGGGAGGTGCAGCTTGGGTGGGAGATGTACATCAACGCATCAGTGTTGAGCTGATGCCAAACCAAATAATATGGCCATAGTCATGAGGTATGGTGCCACAAGATAGAGCTACAGTGGACTCTTAATTTAGGCACAGCACAGGGTTGTTGGGGTTTCCAGACCACATGCTCACTCACTGATAATGTGCTGTATTTTTTGGACCACCTATGTCACATATAAGTGCTATTCTGAAGTCTTCAATAAGGTTTTGGAGCTGCTGTACACAAGCAAACTCCTCCAGATCTGCTTCTGTTGCCAGGAAAAGTCAATGAGAAATAGTTCGCTTACTAATTGTTTAACCATTTGGCCTTTAAAAAATATGCATATACAGCTATACATATTCATGATCATACATGGTACAATTACAAACACATATCACTATTTTTTACTTCTTTGCCATAATGTGCACATTACTTTTAAATTGATTATCCTTGTTACATTCTTATTGCAGTAATATGCACAAAATGTACTTACTGTGACATTTAACAAACCACATCTTTCACATCTGTAGACATTTTCGTCTTGAATGTCCCAGCATGGTGCAGGTCTGAAGTAACCTTGTGAGAAGCTGGTGTGCTAAAGAGAATGAACAGTGACTTGTGGCAGAGGAGCAAACCCTGGAGCCAGCATATGTTTAGCAGAATCCACAAGGCTGTTTGGCACATGGTGTTAAAGGACATGTTTTTTATCTGATTTTAACAAACAGATCCAGGAAAGTTGGACAGGACTGATGCTGTCCAGGAGAAGGGAGTCAGTACCCCCCCTTTTTTTTTTGGTCCATCCAAAATCCTTGTCCAGAATGGCAGATGTCAGTGCAAAGAGGGGAAAACACAAAATGCTGAAAGCAAAATTCTCCTCCAGGCAGGAGGTCACTCAGTGGAGATACTCTTCATGCATCCAGGGAAGAAGGTTGGGTATCTGCAGTGGTCCCTGGGAGGTTTGCTTTGGTCTCTGATGTTTGCAGGAGCTCCCTGGTGGGGTGGCCCAGGCAGGGCTGTGTCTTGGCTGGTGAACCCAACACTCAGCTTGGTCCTGAGACACCCACGGAGGAGCTGGCCAAACACTCTCAGAGGCTTGCACTGCTGCAAACTATCATGCAGAGGCCAATGCACCCCTGCCTGGGTAACAGGGCATGTCTAAGCAGAAAAGGACAACACAGGCAATGCGCAGGTACCCCACTGGTTTACACAAGAGCATTGCTTCTAAAATAAAAGAGAGCTTCGCATCCAAGGAGAAGAAAGAAAAATCCATCCCACTGCCCTTTCTAGAAGGCATTTACATTCTTTCCCATTCAAGCATTAAATTGAATTTATCCTTTTCCCCAAGGGTGCATTTGGTCATCCCACTGCTGTGCCACAGAGACACAACTGAGCTGTTGGGAAACCAAATATATGTGTTCTCCCTACTGCAAAACTTCCCTCCCATATACCCTTCTGCTATGCATCCCATCCTGCATGGACTTGGAGTTTAGGGTTTGCAGCTAGCTCCATGCCCCTGATTTACTCCATCCCCTGGGAATCTGCAAGCTGACAGCTGTGGGACAGGCATGGATGGCTTCAGAGACAAGCACGTGTCTGCAAAGCCTGCAGAGGGGATCTTTTTGTGGAACTTACAGACTGTTTCATGTGTCAATACGAGAGGAGCGTAATTACCAGCTGAGATACTGCAGGAAATAAGCCAAGACTGAATGAACGAAATGGAAAATAAAGAGAAGTGCAGAGGACACACACATTTTAAAACAATTACGGAGGTATGTATTCATATGCTCGTGGGAGCCTGGGAATACATAAGAGATCATGACTGCAAAGGAATGAATTCAAGGACCAGTCTATGGGGAGTTTTTTTTTTCCCTGTGACTTCAAACTTCTCTCGGAGCTCACAGAGTTTGAGTCAGCTGGCATGCGATAGAGGTACGACTTCCCTAAGGAAACTCTTCCTCGACTTGCCCTGGAAAAGCTGCCAGGAGAGTCTGTGAGACAGAAGGCTGCAAGCAGAGGTGAATCCTGCTCTTCCTTCTCCTCCAGCCACAGAGCAGGTACGTGGAGATGCATATGAACCTGGGAGCATGCTGGAAAGTTGAGCTTTTGACTGCAGGAGAGATGGGGGCTCTGGTGACTTAGAGCTGCAGCCTTTAAAAGTAACACGGATGAGGAAGGTACTGTATAAATAAAATATACCGTGTTTATGGATAGGCTGAGGAAGTGGCTAAACACACTGCGTAGATGGCTCTATCCTCACAGCTGTATATTTAATCCATCAGGGACTTGCACTGCAGCGAGTCAGATCCCTTATGTTAAGGAGGCACCGATTAGTTTACAACAACGCAGTCGTCATACGCCGGGTTCGTTATTATTCTCTCTATTTACAGTAATGAAAGATAAGGACATGTCTGGGTATTTTTTCTTCCTTTATGGGACTTTAGTCTGTTTGTGGAATTGCTGCATTATTGTGCTCTGAACCAGGAGTGCTGCAGAGATCAGCCTTGTACACTGATTAAATGCCACTCGCCCAGCTACCCGACACTGAGTCTTAGCAGAGCCTTGGGCAAATCACACAGCCCCCGGGTAAAACGGGCAAAAGGCTGTTTGGCTCCTCTGCTCTTCTCACCATCAGCATTGTCATTGAGCTCTCCCTGTTGGAGCACGAGGTGTGAGATGGCAGCGTTATTTTGCTACTCTTAAAATCCTGACAGCTTGAATGTCACCTTGGGTGAACAATGACTTACTGAGAGAGTTCTGCTGCATCTGGACTGTTACCATGGGAATTAACATTTAGACAGTATTTGGAACTGATGAAGTTTTAGAAAATTCTAATTTACATAAAAATCAGACAAATTTATAAAGCCAAACCCTGTTGTATTTTGATAAAAGTATTTTTGGTGAAAGTGCAGATATGTTTCCCTTAAATAGAATCAAAAGTTAGATTTTCCGCAACAGTGGATATTTTTTGTGGGGGTTTTTGTTTGTTTGGCTGGTTTTCTTCTAAGATGTAATAATTTCAACTTTAAAATCAACTTACTACTCTAAAATGCTGAAGTCCTTTAATTTTCAATAATAGAAATTCACAACAAGTAATCTCTTTTTAAAGCAGATATTTACATTTCAGTGACTGTATCAGTGCTTTATCTTTTACTAATATAATGATGGATGGATTCAAGGGGGGGGTATCAGTATCATGCAATCAGATCTATCAGAAATAACTATCCTCACCTCATTTTTTCTCTGGTAGGATCACATAAATTGAATAGACCTATTCCCAGATACTGACTCCACTGTCAACTAAAACAAATTGCTGAATTAAAAGTCTATTTTTCTCTCTTTTTGCTGCACTAAGATAATATGAGAAATTATTATATTTTAGTTCCTGAATTTGAGTTTCCCCAGGAACTTTGTTTTCCAAGGAGATAGTTTGTTTTCATGGTCAGATAGTTCAATCTGCAAATGTCACTTTCTGCTGATATAAGTATTTTCATTTTACCATCTCCTACTGTCCCTTCACCCATCCCCTCGCTCAGCAAGTCTCCAGGCTGGTTGATTTCATGCTATTGTCATTTTCTTTTCTTTTACTTTCCTGGAGAGAGGAGTAGAAAATAAAAGGTGAATAAAATAGGGAATCTGGCTAAACCCCATGCATCCAATTAATTGAAAATGTTAATTTTTGGTGGGGAAATGCTGTTGGCTAAACACCTGATACAGGAGAGAGGACAGAGAGAGAAACGAAGAAGGCAACAGCTTCAAAAGACAGAAGAAAAGCCATTTTGGGGTCACGGGAGATGTAGGAGTCCTTATTTTGCTTTGCAGAGTTGATTTGGCTGTGATTTTAATGGAGCAAAGTCCTGAGCAGCAGAATCAATGCATGCCCTTCCCTCCTGCTTTGGCATTTGTTTCTGCCCAGGCTCTTCTTCACAGTTCACCTGGCACAACTGTTTGGTCACTTGGTAAAACAGCTTGAGGAACTGAGCTGGCTTTTTAAAAAGCACAACCAACAAAATCTCTGCTATTTTTATCCCTGCTAATCCAAACTTCCCAAAGTGCTCTGAACATCCATGTGTAGAAAATGCAAAGCTGCAGTCATCCTGGTCGCTTGTTGCTCTTCATTACAAGCATGTATTTAGTACTCCATCTTTAAATTAAATCAAAATATCCTATTTTTCAAAAATTTTTTTTCTCATGGAGGCTTCAAATGTTTGAGGTTTTCCTTGCGAAAGTGTCTGTGCACTGCAAGTGCTATTGCACGCTGCTGACAAGGCAAACTCTAAACACAGAGCATCCAAAAGGAATTTAAACCTCTGGACACCACAGCAGTCCCCAGCTTCATCATGAGTTCCCTGCTCACCCCAAGGGGGTTGCAGATAGAGAGCTTGACTCCAGGAAGCTTGCCAAAATCAGCACTGCAGCCAGCTCTGGCCAAGGGAAGCTCAAGACACAATGTGCTTGAGGGAAGGTGATCAAAAGTAGTCTGATGAGAGCCCAATCAAGGGGAACCTGTCTGGGGTTGTAATAATCTCACCGACAGACTGTGTTCTTGAACGCTTAACACGGATTTTTATATCCACTGCACCTAATCATGCCCTGGCCTGTTGTCTTCTCATAGCATTTTCATGGCTAGACCAACAACCTGGTCTGGAGGAAGGTGTCCCTAACTACAGCAGAGATGTTGGAACCAGAGGGTCTTTAAGGTCCCTTCCAACACAAGTCATTCTGTGATTCTATGATTCTGTGATTTATGCCTCTCATTTCAGGGTGCATTGCAAAGCAAATTAGGTGTTAAGAGCCCATCTCTTTGCCATATTATTTCAACCATGGGAAAAGTGCATTGCAGCGGTTCAGGCCTGTGGCTCTGTGAGAAAGCAATGGGGAAATCTGTGTAAAGGCAGGTTTTCCAGGAGCAGTACTTAATTAGCAGAAGGAGGTGAGGAAAGCAGCAATTAGACAGCTGCTTGATCCCTAGAGGTCAGCACAAAATAATAAGTAAAAACCTGAACTCGCAAGCCATCTGAAATCATCTTCTGCATGACAGAAGCATGTCCACCAGGGTGGTGTCCTGCTGTGGCTAATAGCCTCAGCTTAATTCATTGGATCTAAACAAAAACCATCTCCATTTGAGGGCTCTTTCTACATGATGCCAGACAGACTGCCCAACATGGAGATCTGGACTTCACTGGGTGGCCTGGATATCATCTAGGCAGCAGCTGGAACCACACAAACCCATTAAATGCCTTGCATCTTCCTTTTCCCACCAGGCTCAAAGGAATGAAAAGCAACACAAGTAGGTCATTAGTGTAGTAAGCTCAGAGATGGGTTAATTTATTGCACTGCTTGTGTCCATCTCCATGTTAGATGATGATCTGGTGCCAGCTTTCACATGTGTTGACCTCTGTGTTCCGTTTGAAATTTAACCATAACTTCTTTTGCCTTCAGAACCATGAAACTGAACATCGTCTTCTTGCTGGCAGTGGTGAACATGGGAACCTCTAACTATCATCCCACAGAGGGGACATCCTGTGAAATGGTAAGGTGGGATCCCTACTCAGGCCCTTTGGGATCTGGAATGAGGCTGGGACCCCCTTGTTACAGGCACTGTGCAAACAGCCATAGTCCCTGAAAAGGGAAATCCCCCAGGACCAGACTTTATGTGGTGGCAGAGGTGGGATTTGCAGGGTTAGGGGATGGGTAGAAGGCTCTTCTCAGGCTATGTCCTTTTTGTAGTGACAGCACACAAAAGGGATGGAGGAGGGGTAAGGTGGAAAGAAGGGTCATTATCTCAGTTTTTTTCTAAAGGGGAGCTGGTAAAAGAAATTTGACCTGATTTCCCTAAGACCATAGAGGGGTTCTGGGACTGAGACAGAGAAAAGACTTGGACCTAAAATCAACTCCTTTCTATCAGGCCTAAGTTCTTTGTGCTTTAAATAAAAAATCTTCTGTGAAATATATCTATACTGGCCGTTTTTTAATGGCAGGGAGACTGACCTCCTCTGCCCTGACACAGCATTGCTGCCAGGGAAGTTGCACCTGCCTTCTGCTGGAGGAAAAAGAAGTGACAAAGCCTCTTGCTCTAGTACAAAATTTTCTCCTTGGATTTTTGCAAGCACCTGGTACAATATTATAAATTTTATTCACAGCTGAACTGTCTCTCTTCCCTGTCAAAGTTCTTCTGACTGTAACAGGCTTTTAAAAATACCTTTTTTTTTTTTTACCCTGAATATTGAAGCTGCTCAGAACAAACCTTCAAGAATTTCCAAAATAGGAAAAAAAAAATTTGCTAGCTGTACACAACTCCCTTATGGGACTCATTCCGTTCCTGCCCACCCTGCTGTGTTGCTGCACTTCCTGAATTCCAAAGAAATGAAAACCTAGTATATATAGAACAATCTTTGGGAAGGCGCGTGAGTAGCTCAGCTCATTGGCTGGAGAGGGAAGACAGATGAAGCTTGGGTCCCATGTATCACAGTCAAGTAAAGGATGGGCAAGACACACAATAATCCAAGCAGATTCGTCCCATCCCATTTTTTGGATGGGTCACAGACTGGGCTGACTGCTGAGAAGTAAACACGTGCTTGTTTTCACCACTCCACTGTAAACTGCTTTCATCAAGTCAATGACCCAAGGCTCTAAGCAGCTAATGGAGATAAATTTAGCTCTGACAGAAAACTGCAGTCAAGGGCTGGGATGCTCCTCTCAGACAAATGAACAGCTCAGCATTGCAGATGTCAATGTTGATTATCTTCCTTCGCTGGATGTTTGCTCCAATGGAAGGTACAGCAAATCCAAACACCGTTTAAAGAAAGAGGGAGCTACTGGATTAGCTGCTGGGTCCATTGAAGTCCTGTATTACTATTTTTCATGACAGTCTTACTGTTTCACATGGTACTTTCCCTGTGGCGACACCTTTAGTTCTAAAACTCAGAAATTAATACTTTCATCCCAAGTCTTCTGGAACAGGCATGAGTCAGAACCCTGTGCCCATCTCTGACTCACCACTGGTGCTCCTGTCATTGAATTAGAGCCCTAAGAGATGTTTTAGGAAGTCAGCAGTCCCTGCCAGACCCTCAACACAGGAGTGAGCTGCACTGATTATACAAGTTATGGCACATCTACTTATTTGCAAGACAACAAGGTACAGCTTAAATGTTAGGAGGTTCTTCCTAACTCATGTTGCCTTCCAAGAACAGGCAAGGCTTCAAGTAGATCATGTTCTACCTCCCAAAGAAAGATGTTTCTGCTAATTCATGATACCTGGCAAAGGACAAGCTTTGAAATAATTTACAGAAGGGAAAGGATTTTACGAAATTCTGTCTTACCTTGCATTGAGGTGGTGCAAGAACATGTGCACAACCAGTTATCACAGGTCAGCTGATGTGGGATGCCTGGGAAAATTGCTGAGGTTTGGCTGTGTAGCTGAGACTCCACCTGGGCAGCTCTTCTAAGAATGGCCGTGGACACCACACAAGTGCAGGTCAGTGCCAAGTGGCTCCAGCCCATATTCTTTGTTTCAAATGTTCATGAGCTGAAAAAGAAGAGCATGAGTGGAGGCTTGGATCCAGCTGCTTTTTTTGTAGGGCTCTTACAAACATGGATGACAACTTCCTTTCAGTGCTGAGCAGTGAAGAACTGAAATTAGAATCTTAATGATGCTCAGCTTTTGAGCTGTTGGATCATTTTTTTGCCAGCACATGAATGGGACCAGACATTGAAGGGACCAAGTGCTCCTCACCCTGCAGTACTTCTTGACAATGGACTTGAAATAAACTGATAGCAGCATTGGCAAAAAAGATGAAGTCAGAACGTGAGACTGGAAAAACTGTCTTTTCCAGTTTCAGGCTACCAACTCATTGGGCTAAGAGGTGGGAGGAGGGGAGATACTCCAAACAGATGCTGTTTGCTTCATCCCACTGAGATGTGCTTCATCTTTTCTTCCTACTCCTGATGAGGATGAAATTCAATCAGTTTGAGCCTCAGGGGAGAAAAGAAGGTGCAGAAGACAAGAAATATGGTGAGGATCGAAACAGTCAGTGAAAAGGAATGAAAGTTTAAAAAGAAAAATGGGAGGGGAAATGTTATAGGAGCAAATGGCAGACAATGGGAAGTATAGATTTTATTTGTCCCTTTGATGCCTGTGGATGCAGATTAAAGGCCAAATCCTTCAAGATACATGGTGATCAGGGACTGACCTCTCACCCACTGACTTCAGTGAAATCTGGCTGGCTGGCTTGGACAGGAATTGGATAAGGACTTTGTTAAGATGCTTTCTCCCAGAAGGAGTGGCGGGGGCTCTACACTTGTTGAGATTCAGCCCAAAGTGTGTGAAGAAACCTGGCATCTGCCTTAGGCTACAAAGCACCTGCTGCTTTTTCACTCTGGATTTTTTTATCCTTCTGGCTTCTGCCTCTTCCACAAACCAAATAAAAAATGCTCCCTTCTCATGTCTTGGAGCTAAGCCCAACTTTAGGCATATTTTAGCTCAAAATGAGCAACTCTATGATGGCTTTGCAGGAAAAAAATAATGTCAGGGAGAAGCCAGAAAATTTCTTTCTTTCTCCCTAATTTTTTAGCTGGGGGAAATTTAAGTGAATTGGAGGGGGGAAAAAAAGGGTGTTCAGGTTTCAGAAGTCAATTTACTTGGGATCTTTGGGAAAGATGTATTATAGGAAGGACTGTGGAGCAGTCTGACTATGTCTAGAGTTTGGATGAGTACTTACACTTCTCTGACACATTTTTGTGTGGTCTCCAAAATTTAGATGATGCAAAAGAGATTCACGAAAGACTAGTGCCACACTTCTCCAAAACAGACCTGCCACTTCATTCACCTCAAAGTTCACATGAAACATACGGGTTTTAATATTTTTTACTTTTAATGTTTCTTTAATATCTAAAAAGCTTTGTGTCATGGAATCTGGATTCTGCTTCTCCACAAAAATTACAATTCAACAGATTTTTTTCTTAATTTATTTCCTTTCTGATCTTTCTACAAATATCATATGGCCCAGACACCCAAATACATTCACAACGAGAGTTTCCCTCCAGTAAATTAAATGCTACCTAAACCTTTCACATTCCACTTCCTCACACTGCTGTATGTTCACCTTAGTAACAAAATATAGCTTGCAAGGATGCTCATGTTCCTGTTCCCCATCTTCTTTATGAACAGGCACTCCAAATTTTGGCCTGGACACAGACTCAATCCTAGCTGCAATTAAACAGACTTGCATCTGGAAAATGGATTTGATTTTGACATTTGGTTTTTTTCTCTACCTGCTGCTGAGAATTGGCCTGAAAAAGTATGACCCTCGCTGCACCTCAAAGCTATTTTCTCTCCAAGAGCTGGCATTGCAGAATTTGTCTTTTCCGAGTTGTATCACTTGTTTTTTGTTGGAGCAGTTTCAAAAGGTGCTCACCCCATGCAAGAAGAGGGGAACTGTTACCTTAGGAAAAGGACAAACATGGAAAGTAAAAGCAGGAAGAATTTGGAGATTTACATCAGGAATGTTTCAGTTGTTAAGTGACCCATTTTGGATAAAGGTGCATTACTAAACTAAGCCACGGCTAAAGGAAGACATGATCAAATATCTGAGGGTGTGACCATGAAGGAGAGACAGGCTTTGTGATATAGAATCCTTATATGTTTTTCCACCTCCTTGCTTTGGGACCCACACTGCCAACAGAGTGAAGCTTTTTCAAGTACCACTTACTGTTGCAAGTTGAGTTTGAAAAATCTGATACAGAGATGAAAGTGAGAAAATTAAACATCAGAAGGAAAATGAAGAAATGGTGCTTGATTGCAATGGGAAAAGGGCAAAACTCCGTCACTTGGGACTATTAAAAAGAGTCCATGAGAAAGGTAAAAAAAGGAAAATATTTAGTAGGTATCACACAGAGATAAAACTCTACTGATGTAAGTCAGAGATACCTTTAAAATGAAAAGAGTGCTGTTAGCTGCAAATGAGTGTTAGGATTTTTGCTTTAGCTCTCTGAGTGCTCAGAGAAAGTGGTGTGATCAGTGTTTCAGGGGGAGGTTCTGCCTGGATGTTGAATGTTATTTTCCTTACATATAATGCAAAAATGTTTTCCATTTGTAATGTGACAACCCCTTTTCTCTCTTTTTCTGGCAGGCAAACTCTCAGGCATTTTGCCACAACAAAAACCTCCACCAAATCCCTCATGAACTCCATCCAAATGTAAACAAAATAGATCTGTCTGGAAATCTGATTCAAAGCATCCCTGAAATGCCATTATCATTTTACACCTCCCTCCAGTGTCTGGATTTAAGCTCCAACCAGATAAGCTTCATCACGTCTGGAGTGTTTGCACACATGACGAGTTTGCTGGAAATAAATTTAGCCAATAATAACCTATATGAGCTTGCTCAGAATGGGACAGAGGGGATTGGACTTTTACCCAAGGTGGAAATAATGGACTTGTCCCACAACAATCTCTACAATGGGATGGTTGAGTATTTCATTAAGCAAGCTCCAACACTGCAGTACCTTTCCTTGGCAGACAACAGTATTGTAATGATATCACACGAGATGTTTCAGGGATCTCCCAGTCTTGTGGAGATAGACCTTCAGAGAAATATCATCATGGAAATAGAAGAAGGTGCTTTTGAGACTCTAGTGAGCCTGTCCAAACTCAATCTCTCAAAGAATTCAATTACTTGCATCTCTGATTTCAACCTCAAGCAGTTGGAGATACTTGACCTTAGCAAGAATAGCATTGAGACTTTCCGCATCACAAAGTCAGATGATGAATACAGCTTAAGATGTCTGGATCTCAGTGAAAACAAATTGCTTCATTTCCCAGTCTTCCCTCAGGTAAATAAGCTGGTAACTCTGAATTTATCAAATAATTTAATCCAACTCACTGCTGAATCCCCTTATAATAAAATGGACTACAGGGATAACGAATGGCTAGATGCTTCTTTTCATGTTCTTGATCAGAAGCGAAGTAGAAATATAAGTTCTCTTTATTTGTCCCAGCTTGTATATTTAGACTTAAGTTATAATGAAATCAAATCCATTCCAGATGAGTTCTTTGATTCAATGTTGTCCCTTCACACCCTTAATCTCAGTAAAAACTGTCTTCAGGCATTTGCAGTAAGTTATGACAGCGCATTGATCTCCCTAACTGTCCTTGACTTGAGCCACAATGCTTTGCAGAACCTTCTCCTTGATGCTGGTGCTTTGCCAAATTTGAAGGAGTTTCATATTCAAAACAACAACCTTCAGACCTTGCAATTCGACATCTTTTCCAGTCTTCCTAGCCT
The DNA here is from genome assembly GCA_013399195.1 of Dicrurus megarhynchus. Classification (NCBI taxonomy): domain Eukaryota; kingdom Metazoa; phylum Chordata; class Aves; order Passeriformes; family Dicruridae; genus Dicrurus; species Dicrurus megarhynchus. Next base: position 134,656 of record VXAD01013597.1, on the reverse strand, counting down.
CAGACTGCTTAATCTACAGAGCAATAATATCAGCCTTTGCCACAGGTACTCAGGATTAGCTAAGCAAAGACTTGCTGCAGGGGAAAGTGGTTGTGTGTCATTTGTCAATTCTCCTACTCTTCAGTACTTGTACCTAGCTGACAACATGCTGAACATCCTACCAGCATACAGCTTCTACAAGACTTCTCTGGTTGTCTTGGACCTCTCCATGAACCCTGGACTGAAAATAGAACTTAAAGCGTTATCAGGTCTGGAAAAGTCTCTGGAATGTTTGTATTTACATGGTAATAGCCTGATAGATTTAAATATTGACTTGCCTTGTTTTAGTCACCTTAAACATTTAAACCTCTCTGAAAATCAGCTGAACTGGCTGCCTAAGTGGGGCAGTGACTCTCCACTGGAAGTTCTAGACCTACGGAACAATAGGTTCAGTACATTAGAGGACAGCAATATTTTAGCATTAGAAAATTCACTTAAAAACTTGTATCTCTCTGGGAACCCACTCAACTGCTGTGGAAACATCTGGCTTTCATCAATGATCCAGAACAAAAATGTCCAGATCCCCAACGTGGAGCACTTAACGTGCCAGTACATTCAGAACTTTGGGTATCGGGAAGAAATGCACATTGGGAACATTAGACTAGAAGACTGTGAAAAAGAGGATCTGAAGAAAATCAACTTCCTCATTATATTAACATTTGTGTTGGTTTTATCTGTGATCATCATTGGCGTGGGTTCATTTTTTTGCTTCCGCAGGCAAAACTTCAGCCATCAGTTTAAAGCATAGGAACACAAAATTCCTTGAAAACTGAAGAAATCAGGTGCTACCCTGGCACTGTGTAGAAATGAAGGATAAAATTCTCATCTTTGAGTTTTCACTGTGGATTTTAAGATGGTTTTGAAGTGCCCCTGAACTGCACCACTGTAGTGGTCTGGGTTGCAGGCACTGGAAGGAGAATTTGCTCAGTTTTGTACTTGCTTCTTTCACATGCAGATCTGCTTAAAAGACTACACAGTGTTAGAAGAGGCCACTGTAAGGTGCTGCTGTTGTTCTGAGGGATGTGTAATTCAAACCAGCTCAGAAGAAAAAGGCCTCTAAGGTCTTGAGACCTGAGACTTTTCACTAAGCTCAGATGATGACATCAAGCAATTAGGAAATCCCTTCTCAAAGTTATGTGCCTCCACAAGATGTTTTGATTTGGTCTGAGCTTTGCTTTTTCCTAGCTGGTTAGCTCCTAACCCTTCTTAAACTGAAATCATACAAAGATAAACCAGAGTGGGTCAAAACACAATCTTGATTCAGTGTAGTTGGTTCAAGTTCCCCTTGAGTTCCAAAACAATGACAATTTAGCTAAAAAAAACCCACCAAACCAAACCAAACAACCAAACAAAAAAACCCAAAATAAAACAAAACAAAATAACTCAAAATGGAAATTATAATTAGTGTCCATTGTGTTCCTGGCTACTATTTAGAAAATCCACAGCTGACCATGGAGACCAAAGACCATGTGGTATGAACGTCTTTGGATACCTCCTTTTATGTGTTAGGATGTTGCTCCAGTCACTGAGGCAAGACATGAAATGTAGATGAGGTCAATTAGTTCTGGCACTTAGTACCCATGAGGGATGTAAAAGAAATCTAAAGCATGAAACAGCTGCTGATGTGTTACCCAGATCTGTTTAGAAGGTCACAGGTCCACAGTTTAACTAAAAGAAGAGAAATTTGCCTCTCATGTGCAATACATATTTAACTGGGTATAATGTGAAGAAATTAATCTCTGGGGTGAATACTTTTCAAAAGAAAAATCTTGGAGAATGAATTTCAACCAGCCAGCTTTGGACTGAAACACATTTCTAAGGAAAACTGTGGGAAATTCACAGCATACAGTTGCATTTCAATGCAAAAGAATAACGTATCTATTTTTAAAGGTCATGGAAGGTTAGACTGCAAAAAGATACCACTGTGAAATGATACACAGGGAACCTAGTCCCGTGCCATTATTCAGATCAGGTGTTCACTGTGTCACCCTAAAAAGATATCATAGTCTAGAGGATAGGCTGTAAGAAAAGTTATTTAGATCCTCATTCTGTGATGGGTTTAACATGGCTAACATGCTACGTTGCTAAAAATTGACACTGAGAGATATTTTGGTCTGTACCTTGACAGAAAATTCACCCTTTTGAAGTGAAGAAAAGCTCACCAAGAGTGGGAGCCTGACCTGCTGATGGGGTGCAATGGCTTCAAAAGGAACTATATCAGGTCTTCTGTTAATGCCAGAAACTGTGCATTAAGGCATATAACAGAACTAGAAGTCAAACCAAAACCTGTCCAGGTAAATAACTCAGAGTCAAATTGCTGCTTCATTTCTGTTTCTTCAAGCTAGTGAATGTAAAAATTAACACACTACAAAAAGGTGTACAGTTTTATTTTAAAAGCAGCTATGTAAGAAACTGGCTGGTGGATTTCACTGTGGAATTTTGTATAATAAAAACATGTTTGAATTCTGTAAAAGGCACAGGGTAGTGAATACATTAAAGCACCAGTTTTAAATGCTCCACAGATGAAAAGAAAAGCCTTCCTATTTTTCCATGGTGTTCAGACTCCACCTTAGACCGCTACCTTCTGGTCCCGAAGAAGGGACAGCTGCTCCTTTTCTGAGAGTGCAACCAATGGAGACCAGGGAGATCTGCTGAAGAGGTAGGCAAAAATTTGGAATAGGTTCTTCAGAGAACTTGTGGATCCCATCCCTGGAAGTGTCCAAGGCCAGGCTGGATGGTGCTTTGTGCAATCTGGTCTAGCGGAAGGTGTCCCTGCCCATGGAAATGGGGTTGGAACTAGATGGCCTTGCAAGTGCTTTCCAACCCAAACCATTCTGTGATTAAATGATTCTACAAATTTGCACAAACCATCGGCAGCAATGCGGCCTGATCTAACATCTACAAAAGCCCATGCTTGAGCCCATCATTGGCTCAAGCCTTTATTCAAGTAGGGAAATAAAGTCTAGTCTTTAGTCTCTAGTCTAGTAGGTTGCACAAGCAGCAGTTCCGGGAACTAGTTGGAAGTCCGATGTTGAAGTTGCTGAGCTTTTCTCTTGGTGTGAAGGCAAGCTGAGCTGTGTGCCCAGACACAGGTTAATTTGCCACACTCCGAATTCATGGCTTTTGTGTCAAGCATGGCAATCTCCTTCTCAGAGCCAGTATTAACTTGACTAGCATGGCTGGAATTAGTTAATAACCTGATAACAGAGTCAAACCCATTTAATTAATACTTTTCACACCGCTTTTGTTTGGCTCTCCCAAAAGGAAGTGCTTGTTATTACTAAACATCTGGGACTAATTAGATTTCCATTGACTTCCCTGGGAGCAGAAACAGTTTTCTCAAGAATAAGCCTCAGGAGTAAAATGCAGCATGGCTCGTTTGAATTTTTCTGTTAGCAGCATAATCAACCAAGAAGTGACATGACCCTGCACCTCTAAATAGCCAATTCTATTATTCTGGATGGGGTGAGGAGCAAGAGGGGGAAAAAAACATGAATAAAATAGCAGAGAGGAAAAACAGGGAGAAATGTGAGCCCTGCATTATATGATTCATCAAAATAGGTGTGTGTAGCTGACAGCCCCAGCTCTTGCCTCCCCTGTCTGTTACTGTGTCTGCAAGAAGCCCAAACACCAAAGTACCTGATCCTGCATCAAGCGTGGACCTTACTCACACATTACACATCTTCCCACCAGTCAGCCCCATTTTTCTAATAGGTGGGTGGCATGGTTTAATGAAGAATAAAATTAACCCTGTCCCAGCTGACACCAGGATAGTAGGCATGATACAGGGTGTTTTGACTGGAATTTTGCAAGCAAGAATTTATGCCCTCATTCACTGCTTTTTCGTAAAGTCCTTGCAACAAACTTTCTTGAGGCAAAGAAAGCTCATATTGCTAAGCCAAGGAATATCATCCTTGGATTCTGGGATATGTAATAAAGCATTTGGGACTCATGCAGCCAATGCAATGTTCTGGGGTTTTTTTAACAGCTTCATGCAACAAGTGCCTTCCTGTCTGCAGGGGTTTGCATGGTATAGGACAGTAGAAACATAGAATCACAGAATTCTGAGGGACCTTAAAGTTCATCTAGTCGCAGCCCTCCTGCCATGGACAGGGACACATTCCACTGTACCAGATTTCTCAGAGCCCCATCCAAGCTGGTCTTGAACACTTTACCGGGATGGGGCAACCAGTTCCAGTGTTTCACCACCCTCTGAGTAAGGAATTTCTTCACAACATCTAGTCTAAACATGCCTGGCACCAGGTAGATATAAGTACAGAAAACATTAGAAACGCTAGAAAAACTACAAACAGAGAGAGGCCCTAAAAGTTCAGCAAGTCATGATTCATGTTAGCCATCCATGGAAAATCAAGTCTCAGTTTCCTGAAGCATTGGCTTCTTTTTCTGCAAGGCGAAGATGGTACCCTAACAGAGTACGGGGGGCTCTGGCTACAGACTTCCCTGCAGGGACTCTACTCAGCCCTAAACTAGCCACAGTAGGTCAGTATACAACACAGTAAGTGCCTCCTAATATTGTGGAGGCCCAAAGCTTTTGTTTTCCTATTCCTGCTTAATCCCAATGTCATTCAGTACCCTCTTACTTTCCTGGGGAGAAAAAACTGACAAAACAGCTTGGATACCCTGTATCTCCAGGAGAAAGAAAACCAAGCAAGGTATCCTCTGACCATATTATTTTTCATAAACAGTTACATATTCTGTTTGTGCACACGTGTGCAAAGGCACAGACACACACGGTCTAGTTTAAGAAATAGATCATTTCAGGATTAGCTTTGTTTAACCTAAATTAGAACAGCCTGTGCTAAATGGTCATCTGTAATAACAAACAGTCTGTGGTGCTGCTGCCTGTGGATTGCTATTTCATGCCTTTCTGTGTGAAACATTTTGATCAAGATTTTCAAAAGTGATCACTGATTCATTTCAGATGCCTAAGTTTGCAGCCCGTGTCTTGCCAACCCTGAAACAAGTCACATTTTCCAGAAAACTGGGTCCATTTCCTCTCGAAACCAAGGCTCTGTGGTATGTCTTATACAAGCCCCAGGAAAAAAATGAGGTTGTCCATACGTACATAGAATTATTTCACTGAGAGATTTCTAACAATAGTTTCTGCTCTGCCAGAGTTGTTTGGAGCATCTGAAGAGCTGAAAAACAACAAAGCTACTGTCAACACTTCCTCTGCCCTGTAGCCTGCCCTCACAAGGACCATATTAACCCAAGTGAACTATCCCCCCACTCTCACTCCCATCCTCAGCTATTGTGGGTAAGCTTGAGTGAAAAAAGGAAAAATAGTCGTAAGAAAAGAACAAAAATTAAGTGTAGTGTCTGCAACTTCCTTTCAATGCTGCAACTATGCAGCCAGGGCAGATTTTGGTCCCACGGGTCCCGGATTGGTGAGGGTCCAAATAGATTTTGCCAAGAAAAAAGAGGAATGAGAGGAGTTTAGAGCTGTCAAAATGCTCAGAGTGAGTGATGGGAAAAGGAGAAAACAAAGTGTTGATGTAATTCCCCCTGAGAAGTGAAGAAGTGAAAATACTCTAGAGGAACAGGCAGTGGTAGGTACTCACCCACCTCTCCCCAAGAGTTTAGAGAAGATCAGTGAAGCTTCACCCCCTCTCTTGTAGACGAAAGATGAGAAGAGAGCCTAGGACACAGATAATGGAACAGAAATGAAGGATGATAGAAGAAGTGAAAGATGAAAGGGAAATGGAGTAGGCGATAGAGTTTTAGTACAATTTAGGTCTTCATGACAGGTAACAGAGAAGTGTAATGGGAAACGGAAGAGCATCAAAGAGAGAGAGAGGAAAAGCTTTGCAAAGAGATAGTCAGAGCTGAGCTGTGCAGAGCAGGAGGAGACACAGGTTAGACAACATGCTGGCTGCTTACAAGTGTGTGATGCATGAAAACAGGAGGACATTAGTTCATGCAGGGTGGAAACAGAAGTGTAAAGTAGACAGGGAAAGGGGATGAAGCTGAAATGGGAGGAAAAAGAAACAGAAGAATTTTCTGAGGAGATTCTGTCAAACTGTGCTACACTCACAAGGAAAGATATTTGGAGGCTGATGCAACATGATACTAATGAAAATTTTGGCAAATATGAGGGAACAGTCCTGCAACACTGGGAGAGTCACTTTTCTCCCAAGCTATTGCTCATGGCAGTCCTGCTGCATTGCAGAGCCAAGCTAGTTCCACAGATTTCCTCCTCCTGTCCATGTCTAGCAGTCATTACATCAAAGACACATGTTTGGGAGACACATGGGAGAGTTTATTGCAGCTTTCTGTATTTAAAGGGGCTTTATAAAAAAAAAGAGAGCAGCTTTTTAAATGGGCTTTTCAAACAGGAAATGGAGGGACAGTTTTACACTAAAAGAGGGGAGATTTGGATTAGACATGAAGAAGAAATTCTTTGCTCTGGGGGTGGGGGTGAGGCATTGGTACAAGTTGCCAAGAAGGTGTAGATGCCCCATCCATGAAAGCCAGGTTGGATGGGACTTTGAGCAATCTGACCTAGTGGGTGGCATGCCTGCCTGTGTCAGGGGGATTGGAACTAGATGATCTTTAATATCTCTTCCAGTCCGAAGCATTCTGTAATTCTATGATTTTCCAGTTCAGAAGCAGTATAATTCATGAGGAAACATTCTGTGAAGTGGCTAGAGAGGAGATTCCTCTCCACTCTTCCAGACTTTCCCAGAAAATGGAGGGGAGAAGGGAGTCCAGGGTGCTGGAGACAAAACCAGAGAAGATTTTATTTTCAGGTAAGAAAACCAACAAAGAGAAGAAAGTTTGGGACAGACAACAGGGTAGGAGGTGTGGCATGAGGAGAGCAGAAGAGGAGTAAGGAGAGCTAAACCAGGATTTTGGAATACAAATCACAGAATCACAGAATGGTTCAGGCTGAAAGCGACCTCTGCAGATCTTCTAGTCAACCCCTCTGCTAGAGCAGGTTCACCTAGAATATTTCCAGAGGAGGAAACTGGATGGGCAGTTACAAGGAAGACAGCATCACCTTCTCCCAGGAGGATTCAGTTGAAGGACAAGGTATATCTGCTGCAAGTTGCAACTGCAAAAGATCCCATTAAACATAAGGAAAAAATCCTTAACAATGAGAGAGGCTGCACTCTGCAAAATCCTTGTAGACTTTCAAAACTCATCAGGGCAAAGCCCTGAACAACCAATTCTGACAGTGAAGTTGGCCCTGCTTTTATCAGGCAGCTGGACTGGGTTTTCTGGAGGCTCCTTCAATTTTATTCTCCAAATCATTGCAAAACAGATATGGGTCATGTACTTAGGCGAGGAACAGGGTAGCAGAGAAACTTTGGAGCAACAGAGCATGCAAGCAGTATCTGCTCCCTGTACTGACGCAGTAAAAGGGGTTTGACGGCAGAAGTGTCCAGAGAGATGGCAAAAGTGGTTGATGATGTCACATGTAGGCAGAGCGGGTCAGATTATTGAAGTCTGAGTTCACATCATCTTTCTTTTTTGTTTGTTTGTTTTCATTTTTTTTGTAGATCAAAATTAAAATTAATATTTTCAAAATTTTCCATGAAAATTCTGAAAGATGTGAGGTTGGGAAATGTGTCCTTTGTAAGACCAGAGCTTCAGTTTGAATTCAGATATTCCTACTCTAGCAAGCACATTCTCGTACAATAAAATAAAGTAATCATTGCAACATTGTTTGCTTTTACTATCTTTGTTCAAGAGTAGATGGGGAAACATCTCAATCAGCTAATCCTAAATAACATCCCTCCCAGCTATCACTAAAACAAAACAAAGCAAAATAAAACAAAACAAAGCAAAAAAATATATTAGGCTGTTGAAACTATGTACATGTTTTCATATTTTTATGCTTCAATTAGTGCTGGGATACAGGAAGAGCATAAAATAAAATAATGGTAGTAAACTTATGGAATTCCAGAAGAAATCTGTCAGGTAAGATTTTATTCTAAAAATTTTTTTTATTGTAAAACTTCTTTCCATCATGAGTACTTACATTGTAATTTGTGCTTTTTATAATATTTACAAATTTTATGACTCCACTGTCTTTCACTTTAAAATGTTCCTACAAAAAATCCTGGCAAGAGTCGTAGATTGAGGAATTTCAAACCTCCAGCTTCATTAATTGCTGTTTACTCTTGGAAAAAGCTGCTTGTAACAGACTTTAGCATATGTTTCTTGCCTTACATATGTGATTCAAGGCCATATGTTTCCTCTAATCTGCCCCTTGTGTTTCATAATAGACATCAAGCAAGTTATTGCATTGCTGAACTGGACCAACCTCATCTTAGATGAGCTCCTTTCCTGTTTGGAGGGAATGATGCCCAGTTAGGTGAGGTTCCAGGTGCTTTAATTGCCTCTCTAGATATAGAAGTCCAAAATATACATCTTTACTGTCCTTCTACGGTTGCTGATTCTTCCATCTGGTGCCTAAAGTCTGCAGAGGACTGTGTTTAATGTTGAAATTACCTATGAATTTCACAGTCTGTTCATTGGCACATTCAGAAATGCCACGAAGAGCACAAAAAACCATTTATATCTGTGCAAGCCCCAACAGGGCTGTCATGTTGAGCATCCTTGTACCACATCTCCTAAGTGGGTAAAGGTTGCCAAAGCATCACTGCCAGAAAAAAACTCTGTATGACGTACAGCTGGAAATAGACCTGCCACCATAACTCCATGCCTAGATGACCAAACCAATTCTCTTTCCTACCCTGATGGATATTTTCTATTCCCCAAGTGGTGCCTTCCTTGGCAGTCCTTGGGGAACGCTATCTGTATCCTATCAATTTATCCTCATTTTTGTCTCCATTTATAGAATGTTATGCTCCTAAAAGGGCATTTAAGTAACCTCTGGAGAACTGAACAAAACAAATTGGCCACTGGGACTGCAGAAGCAGAGGGGAAGACCCTGAGCCTGACTGTTGGGAAGTAGCATCCTCCCATATTTCTTGATGTACTACTTAAAGCAATTCCCTTCCTGCAGGGAACACTGAGCCATGGTGTGCCATACTCTGCATGGTGCTCTGAACACCAGGCTGTATGAGAGGAGGGAAAGAAAAGTCACCAAAACTTTCAGTCACAGTGTTTCATGTGGGAGGTCTATGGATGTGAACCACCAGTGGTCAGCTCTGCCTCCCTCTCTAGCCCAGATTTTGAGGCATTTAAGTCACTGAGGAAGGATAAAATGAAGGTGCCACCATGAAGGATTATGACATTAGCATACCCCAGAGTATCTGAAAGGCAACTTAACCCCAGTTTGTGGGTATCCAGTGAAGCTCACTGTTGGATAAGAAGTTGGAATTAGTTCAAAAAACAGAGGCTCCAAGTGGTCTGCCTTAACTAGACTTGATACACTAGACCTGATCTCTGAAGTCTAATGTCAGCTTACTCTCTTAAAAAGTAACCAAAACTAGACATTGGGATAAACTTTCATCAAGGAAAGTTTTGCACAGCTCTCTGCCTGTGCACACCCGATGTCAAGTTGTCTTCTTTGTTTACTTTTCCAGCCTCCTGCTTCCTTAGACTGCTCATAAGGAGGCTTTCCGGTAGGTGCAATAAAAGTGCAATGACATCACATGTTTGTGCACTAGAGAATGTGTCACTTCATTTGGTTTGCATCACGTACTTCCAACTGCTTTTCAGTAGGCCTCTTGATTCACCCACACAAAGCATTCTCTGATGCTTCCTAGCAGAGTACCCAACTGATGCACATTTAAACAAATCGCTGACTGCTGTCTGTGAAGCAATGCTTTCAGCATCTCATAGACCAAAGGGTGCTTTTTTCTTACCACTTCTGGTTTCACAACTTGCTCTTCGCGATTTTGGTCTTGTGCAAGAGTTGTTATGGGAATAAAGTCTTATCTCAAAGAAAGATCTTGCTTTATTTGGATTAAATGAAATAAGCAGATCTTCCTATCTTTCCTCCTCCAATAATAATAAAAAAGGCTTTATTCAATTAATAAAGCCTAAAAGACATGCCCAGCACATAGTTAAGTTTCCTATATAAACATCCAAACCTCTCTTCCACTGTGCTGTTTCAGACATCCCACAAGTTAGAAATAAATCCACAACATGCTATTCGCATTGGGAAGTCACGAAAATTATTTTTCTGGTTAAACCAGCACAGTTTTTTAAGATGTCTCAGCTGTAAATGAATGAGGTCAAGTTACAATCTGTTCACCAGCCAAGACCTCACAGCTCTCTACACCTCTCCTCGCTTGTGAAGTAGTTTAAAACATTTTCATATTTTACTTGACAAATGGGACAGGCTAAGACTATCTGCAGATTCATTAACATCCTGATTAGGTATAATTTATTAGGACACAACTCTGTGGCAGCTGCTCTTATCTGCCTTGTGCTGTCTGGCTTTGCAGAGCTCCCAGTTTTGCTCCTCAAGAACCATGGTCTCAATAACAAGGTTAAAAATCCTGGCAAAGTTTTCCAGCCAGACACTGTGAGAGAGTTCAGAGAGGATTCAGGAGCAACTGGGAAAGGTTTGAAAAATGGGACCTTTACAAAAAGGTTGTGAGAGCTGGTTCCCAGAGGAAGGGAGAGAATTAAAGCATATAAACAGAAAGAGAAATTCTGAATCAGAGGGGAAGAAGGAAGAAACACACAGAAAATGTAAGTCAAATGTTGGGTGGAGTTTTACAGTCTCACTGGTGGCATAGATGTAAACGTATGTTGGGATCAATCCTGAACCTGGGGAACGCAGCAGAGTCTGCCTCCTGGAAGAGGCTTTTTGCATGGGGAAAGGAGTGGATGCTTTCCCATCAGTTTGGACTTAGAGATGTTGAAATGTAAATTATTCAGGACTTCCACGACAACTCTAATTGTCTTGGATAGTTTTCATACCGGCCTGAGTGCCTGAATCCTTCTTGTTCCATGAATGAAAATTGTCCCAGAACAATTAAACCAGCATATCCAGGTTCCTGACTGGGGGAAACCCTTTGGCAGGACAGCTTCAGTCACACCAGTGAAGGCACTGCTGTCGTTGGTGCTCACTCTTTATTTTATCAACAACATGCATGGGACAGCTGATGACACCAGGTGGTGCTCATCAGGTTCCATGTATCCAGCAACTTTTTGAACTGTGCTCAGAGGATAACTGAGGTGAAAGCTGGTGATAACAAGGTGAAAACCCCATCAAAAGTGAGGCTTTGTACAAAATATTCATTCTTTTAATGCATTTCTTGATTTTTCTTCCCCAGCTGTTTTGTATACTCCATCCTGACCACTGACCTCCTCTCCCTCTGCTCTTCACTGGACTCCTCCCATCTATTTCAGGCCATCTGTCTCAAACAGAACATAAACTCAACAAAATTTAAACCCAAGCTGAACTTTTGAACTGTATTGTATTTGAGTGTGCCAGAAATTAGGTCAGGGGAATTCATGCACCCATATTTCATCAAGAAGTGAGGCCTCTCTTCTTTGTTTATTATTTCTAGAACATTTAAATTTTTAGAAATAATATTATTGACTAGAAACAAATCTACTTTAAAAGGAACAGTCTTTTCAATGTGTCAAAATAATATAGTACCAATCAAGTATTGGCAAATACGTTGCAAAGGGTGCAGGCAAACATGAATTATGGGCTGGCATTGTTTCAAAAATGCAGCTGTTCTCAAAAACTTCTGACCAAGGGAAAATGATGTCTAGTCTTGACTGTTCATAGTGTAGGCATAACCACCATAGTCCTACTGAAAAGGTAGAAGGTCACATCTTCATGGGAGTTTTTATTCCCTTTTGTAATATGTTCTCCTGACCCTGTTAATTTCTGCAATGTAGGGCTCTGGATTACCAAGCATAGCTGAAAACATTTTTACATCCAACATGTGGTGTGTTACCCATAGCACACGTAAAGGACTTCAAAGCAGCAATGATAACTTACAAACCTGTGAACTTCCTTTTAAGGAGGATTTTTCATCAGAACCTACATGAAATTCACTTATAAATCAGTGCACCCTTTGAACCTAGGTAGAGAAAGAAGAATAATTTTTTTTGCATTCTTGAAGTGAGAACCTGTCTACGTTACAGTCACACTGACTGCAGGAATCAGGACTGTCCTGCATATCAAAACATGTCTGAAAACTTTCCAGTCAAACTCCACCAAAAATTGTTGGAGAGAAGCACAACCTGGTTCCTCTCACAAATGGGGAGGACCCGAATAAGGGTTTCCAAGGACACAGAGAAACTGCACAAGGTGACTCCATTTGGAGTACCCATGTGCAGTAAATATCAGTTTGCACACAGTTCCCACCCTGCAGTGTGCATCAGTAGCTCACACACTGTATTTGAAACTAAATGCATTTTGCACTGGCCAAGGATGCACAAGGCAGGGGCTCTGCACCAATCTCAACACAGTTTTACTGAGTTTCCTTTTAACAGCCATTCCCCATCTCTTGAGATCTCCTGGAGTACAAGCTAAGCTTGAGGCTTCCAGTTCAGCAACCAGAGCAGCAATCTGCTACTTGTCCAGAGCTCAGTGGAATGAGGCTTCCCCATACTGTTCTGCTGTCCAGATGGTTGGTTGCCTTCCTCCCTCCCCTAGGTTGGGAAAGCACACGTGTGGCTGCCAGAAGAGAGCTGGACCCTAGGAGGCTGTGAGAGAAAGCACCTTTCCACTGTTTAGCAATACCTATGTAAGCTGAAGAGCAGTTCCCCATTGCCATGGAGGGAAGGAGAGAGGGGTGGAGCAGTGGAAACACACCCAGGGGGCTTATCAGCAGACTTGCTGCCTCTCAGGGATGCTTTTGGGCACAGCTGTAGTGAATAAATCATGCTCTCCCCAGACCCCGCCTACTCAGTGCTACTGCTTTCCTTTCATGCAGCAAAATGTGTCATAAATCATGTCTTTGTAACTCAACATTTTATCAGGCTATGAGTACATTCCTCCATTAAGGACACAGCCCCTTGGGGAGGGTCACTCCAGACAAATCTTGTGCTGGGGAAAATGCTTCTGGGAAAAGGCTTTGGACAACCCTTGCCAGCAGCTCCCTTTGACCTCCCTGAGGGTACCCTGCACAGATGGGTGCAGAGAGCTCTATATTTGCTCCACCCTGACGCTGAGCTGGTCAGCCTTATGCCAGCTCTTTTAGGGATCTGCAGGGCTTCATGTGCCTGAGCTCACAGTTTCCACCAAGGAGCTTTCATGGGCACAGTCCCAGACAGGGTCAGCTCTTGCCCTACCCTGTCCCTACAAGTGAAGTCAAAGGCTAAAGAGACAGGAGGTGATGAAGCTGTCCTACATCACTCCCTCTATTAAATTAGGAATGAGCTATCCAACCCCTTGGTCCCCTTGGGCTGGCAGCAATGACTCAGTAGCCAGACAGACTTCTCTGATGTCCAGTGCTGCTTTTATCCAGCGTAAGGAAGCTGTCCTGGTAAGGGCAGCACAGTGTGCTAGCACATCTCACAACATGTGTTTTGCAAAATGGTCCCAAGATTGCTGCTAACATCACAAAACCAGGATACCTGGGCTGATGGGCAGCTGGGATGTGAGGCATAAGGACTTGCTATATATCACCCATGGTTAGTGAACACAAGCAGCCCCATTTCCCTTTGGGGTTCTGGAGAAAGCTGTGGCACTTGCAGGATAGCAATGCTCTGGAGAAGAGCTGTGTTTGGTGCCTGGGAATGAAGAACCAAGTAAGGATGGAACTAGTTTTGCAGTCTAAGGACTATGTTAGGCGCAGTCCATTCCTTCCCAGTGAGGAAGAGTGACCCAGGCCTCACCAGGCTATTTGTTCTCTCTACAATATTGTGGTTAGACTCCAGCAAAGCACAGAGATAGATGGGATAGGCTTAAGCAGACCCTGGGAGCAGACCACAGCCCTTTGCTCTCTGTACCAGAGAGGGAAGATAGGCTGGGAGGGGTGAAAAGGGGCCATAGAGCCGCCCAGAGGAGGGTTCTTCTGGCTGATTCAGCAATGTAACTCATGCAGAATCTTTGGCTGCCTGCTCCTGACTGGGATGATTAACAGATAAATTGTTCCCTGATTATCAGCTGCAGAAGTGATAGTCAATTTAACAAGCCAAATATTACATTTTTCTCACAGGGGGAGGATTGTCCCTATTGGGGTGGCTTGGAAAATGCCGAAATAGGCATGAGAAATTGGCTGGAGTGCAGCCAAAGATCTTGTAAAGTAGGAGACTTTCTTTTCCTGGGATTTAGGTCTTCAGCCTCTACTTGAAAAGTTCCAGGTAGTGCAGACTGGGGTGCATGTGGACATAGGGCACAGGACACTTTGTTTATTCTTTTTTCTGTTGTCACCATTTTTTTCTCTACCCATTTATTGGCAGTAATTGCAAGGTAAACTAAAGATCCTTCCTTCTGGCATAGCTTCCCATCTCCTGTGTCCTTGCTCCCTGTTCAGGTGGCTCTCACTGCAGAGATAGTAGGATCTCTGTTGTTCATTTTTCCCATGAATTCTGGCTCGAATCACAGTTCACATGAATTGTAATGCTGGAAGGGCAGAGGTCTGGAGGAGAGCAAGCAGCTGTCATCACTAGGTAAGAATAGAAATCAACAACTAATCAACATTTTTCATTTATTTACAGTATTTAAATTAATTATCAGTGTCTGGATATCTAAGCCCCTTTCTTTTACGGTTGCCCAGATCATCACATTCCTGTGTCACTACTAGGCTCTTGTAGAGTATTGAAACTGAGCAGTGGAGGAGTTAATTGAGTGTAGCAGTGTAGGTGGAAACTGAATGTAGAAGCTGTGAGTCACAGTCAATTTCTCATTTCCCTGTATTCTTTGCACTGCTTGTACTGTTTTCAGACCTTCAGTTTCTGAAAACTGGCAGCTTTAGCCAGGCCAGTAGAAATAAACAGCAATCAGAGAAATTAACATCAGAGAAATAAATACCCTAAAGACTAACCAATACCTACAACAGCAGTTACCTGACATCCCGAGTTTGAAAGGTTCTGCTTGTTGGAGAGGTTGCTTTTCATGATAAGGTTAACTGATGGCATAACCAAAAAGGGGCCATGTGGGGTTTTGTTTGGCAGAGGGTGGCAAGAGTCCAGCCAGGGCACCACTGCCAAGACAGACAGGAAGTTTGAGAACCCATTGAGGAAGCTAAAGGAGCTCAAAGGGAACTACAAATTAAAACCAGACAATAGAACACTATTGCTGCAGAAGGGGGAAGAACAGTGCTTGTACATACACAGTACTTAAGATCTCTGATAAGGCACAAAAATACATCATAGAATGTTTTCGGTTGAAAGAGATCTTAAAGACAATCTACTTTCAACACCTTCCATTAGACCAGGCTGTTCAAAGCCCCACCCAACCTGTCCTTAAACACTTTCAGAGATGGACCAGACACAGCTTCTCTGAGAGACATGTGCCAGTCTCTCACCACCTTCACAAGGAAAGAATTTCTTCCTAATTTCTAATCTAAACCTTCCCTCTTTCAATATGAAGTCATTGCCCCTTGTCCTATCACTGCATGCCTTTCTCAAAAGTCCCTCTCCAGCTCTCTTGCAGCCCCTTTAGGCACTGGAAAAAGCCTCCCCAGAGGCTTCCTTCTCCACGCTGAACAATTCCAGCTTTTTGAGCCTGTCTTTGTAGCAGAGGTGCTCCAGCCCCCTGAACATCTTCGTGCCCTCCTCTGGACTTGCTTCAGCATGTCCACATCCTTGTGCTGGGAACTCCCAGAGCTGGATGCAGCTCTCCAGGTGGGGTGTCATGAGGGCAGAGTAGAGGGGCAGAATCCCCTCCCTTGCCTTGCTGGCCACGCTTCTTTGGATGCAGACCAGGATGCACTTGGCTTCCTGGGCTGTGAATGCATATTGCTGGCTCATGTCATGCTTCTTGTTCAGCAGTGCCATCAAGTCCTTCTCCTCAGGGCTGCTCCCAATCTATTCTCCACCTAGCCTGTGTTTGTGCTATGGAATTGCCTCCGCCCCGGTCCAGGACCTTGCACTTGGCCTTGCTGAACTTCATGAGGCTCACAAAGGTCCACCTCTTCAGTCTGACCAGGATGACATCCCTTTCCTCCAGTGTGTTGACAGGCTGTTATGGGAACCAGGGGAAACAGATAGATATTTTTAGCCCATTTCACCTGAGATAGAAAATTACAGTTTCAAGATTTCAAAAGCTTATCAGCCTGAACTCCAGCTGTGGAGTGTAGTTTATGCTGGAACAGCCATGGTTATTGCATAGGAGGTTTTTTAACATAACATCCTATACCACTGAATTACATATGCTCTTTGTTAAGCATTTGCATATGGGTTAAATAGCAGTTTGTGAGAGGTTGCCATGGAGATGAGGAGAAATAACAGCCTCAGTCCTCAGTTCCACTGACTTAACCCAATGTGCCAACATGATCCCAGAACCATTTAAGTGGCTTCACATATGTGTCATTCAGCAAAATCAAGAGAAAGGTCACTGTGCACTATCCCGCTCAGCTGGGACAAGAGGGAGCAGAATGGAGCTTTGCTCACACAACTTGTGGACTTGAGAAGCCTCACTGCACAGACATATGGTTGAAGAGACCTTTTATTTTTTCCTAAAGAACCACATAAGGTTGCCTTGAAATCATGGCTGCACCTCTGCTGCATGTCCTGCCAAATTTTAACATGAAAATTTGCTTGAGTAACCACAGGAAACCAGCATGAAGCTGCTGATATCACTGATGACTGATGATGACTCACGTGACAGCTTTCCAGATGCTACTCATGGAGGTGCTGTCATGGGGCAGCCTGGTCCAGGGGTCCAGATCTCATGCCAAGGAAGGGCACAGAAAGTCAGACACAGCATCTTGATGCCCATCTCTCATCTCCAAGCATGAACCCAGACTGCTGTGCACACCAGGGGAAGAAGAAGGATGATCCTGAGGAAGAGCTCCCTGAAGGAGGCTTATGAAGGAAAAACAGGTTTCCATGTCCCAAATAATATTCAAACCTTGGAGCTGTACTAGCATTCCAGAGGCACTTAGCCCATGAACCTCTTAACCATGGTTAACTGATGGGGAAGAGATTGTGCTGCTGCCTGTGTCCTCCATCCAGCTCAGCACAGTGAATGGCACTCAGCACTGAGGACACATCCAAAACTTTGGAGTGGAGTTCCCTTCACTAGAAGTGACTTGGAGGCATTTGAATCATTGTTCTCTATCCCAGGGATATTCTTTTTCCCTGGGATTGATATTGAGCTGTTCCTAATCTTTCAATTCATGAATGGCACATAATCCTTGCCTTGGTTTCTGCTGATTTCTGATCTAAATACATAAAATTGTACAATTCAACCCAACTGTTTTATTTGTCCACCGCAACAGAAAATGGCTTAAAAATTTCATTTCAAATAGATATAACTTATCTGCTTAGTTTCTAGTTTGGTAATTGAACCAGCAATATATGTGATGGGATTAATCTTTATCAACCACAGCTCCACCAGCTCTATTCTAGACAGAGGCAGTCACCCTTCAGAGCAGCACACACAGCCTTAGCCAGACCCAGGAAGTATTGGTTTGCTAGTAAGATGCCACTTATGTCTTTCATTTTCAGGGGTAAAAAAAAGTCACCCAAAATTTATAGCAGAAAACAATTTTGCAGTAGTCCAATGAGATACAAAGCAGATGCCTTCAAGAAACATAAGCAGAGCAGAGCTGACTGACGCCTCCATGAAGCAGACAACTTTGATCCATATTTCAAAGACTGAACTGAGAGTGGATCTGGGCTTCCAAACTTGGTTTGTGCTTCTTTCATAAAGGAGATAGCCAAAACACTGTATTTGGAACTGTTTTCTTATAAACAATGTAAAACCCATACTCATTGTTCCTTATAATCTCTTCTCTTATTGTCTGTACTTGGGAATGCTTGTTCTCAGTTTTGATTCCTAGCAGATATTTTCCTGAATGAATTCAGATTTATTGCATTCTAGTTTTGGTATTCCAGTCTCAAGATGCACCATTTTATACTTGAAGTATCTAATTTACTTCTAAAACATTGCTTGAGATGTCAAGGAGACCTGGGACTCACCTAAGCTCAAGCACAACTGGATGAGCACATGAAAAGCAGCAAGAGTCAGTCTTAAAAGGATCCAGTATAAATCATTGCACCACTGCTATTGGAGAATGTGTTCGGTCTCAGCATTTCCAGAATATTTAAACAGCATTCTGACACCAAGAGAGACTACAAACTTGTATCTGGGCTTCAACAGAAAATGGGAAATAATCAGGAAACAGTTATTGGGAACATTAGTTTGGTTCTCAAAATAATACTTCCCATTACAGCAATGTGTTGTGTTGTGTTGGGAAAAACATTCAAAGGGAAAAACCTTCACAGATCATTAATGAGTGTAATAACAGCAAAAAATAATGATGCAC
This sequence comes from Dicrurus megarhynchus, assembly GCA_013399195.1. NCBI lineage: Eukaryota > Metazoa > Chordata > Aves > Passeriformes > Dicruridae > Dicrurus > Dicrurus megarhynchus. Next base: position 116,270 of record VXAD01013597.1, on the reverse strand, counting down.
TGACTCTGGTAATTAGACAAATCACCAAGCCTAATAAAATGGACTATCATCAAAGGAATCTTATATTAGAAAAATATGCAGATTACAAAGGGAGACTGTTAATAATATATAGAAATTGCATAATAATGTAATGCTTAACAATTGGTCATCTGAAATCCTGTTTTAGACACATAAGCAATTCCCTTATTTACACAATGGTTGTCCTCTTATTCCTTGCCACAATATTTACTTTCTTACACACTTTGCATAGTTAGTGACATAACCAGAAGGGCCTTTCAAACACAGAATTCAGCTTACCCAAGTAGTGCCCCTAAGTGCCCATTAAAGCTGTGATATGGCAGCAGCAGCCTTTACAATCCTGAGAATCAAGGTGATATCCTGGTGTACACTGCAAATGGCAGAAAAATTCTTCCCATTGCCATCAGAGTGGAGTGCTGAATTTTTAAGATGCACTTTATCCATCAGGCTCTGATGGAAAAATAATAATAGCAGGTAGGAGAGAAGACTGGTGATCTTCTGGTCATTTAGCTCTTCCCATTTGGTCTCTACATTGCAAGAATTTTTATGTCACTTTTGAATCAAATTAACCATTTAAGGAGATCTGATCTTAGCTTGTCACTTGCAGGTATTTTTTCTTATATATAGATAATTTCTTCCACCTAAGGTACATGGGCTCACATTGTTCAGAAACATGTTTTAAGTCTTTATTTTGGTAGAGGCTACTTTCTTTTTATTTCTTTTTTTTTTTAACCTGTCACCAATTAAGTCTGGAATCTGGTAATTTTTGGGGTCATCTTATGAAAATCTTTTTTCAGATATGGGCTCTGAGTTCTGGCCTGATAATGGTCAGATTAATCCCATCTCACTCCATCATGCTTAAAGCTGGACAGATAATTTGAGGTGTTGGTCTATAACCAACAGAGAGACAGAGGTACCTCCAGAGGAGTCACATCACTGAGAAATGATTTTACATATTTTGGGGCAGAAAGGATGTTCTTCAGAGATTCTTTTCTCTCTCCATGGCCAATAGTAGAACACCTTCAAGCAGCTACATAACTTTTCAGAGGCTGAAATGAAGTGTTAGATACAAACAATCATCAGTATTTGAGGCCATCTGTGCATGTCTTTTCCACTGAAGCCAACACAGCACCTGGTCTTTCCCTTTTATTAGTAACAGCCCAGACAAACTTTTTCAAAGGAAGGTCCAGGAGTGCTTCATTCAGCCTAGGAGACTGAATGGGGGCTCAGGTAACCTCTTCCAGATCTTCCCATCCTGCACCTCTATAATATCGTACGGAATAAAGATCAATTGCTGGATCAGAGTCCTCTACAATCAGTCTCTAAAAGTGCCTCTTTCTCTCCAATAGCAAAAAAAAGTGAGCTCAGACACAAACATCACCATCAAATACGTTTATATTTAATCTGGCAAATCCCACCATTATGGTTCAAATAGAAAGCACATCTTGTGCAATTTAGTCTCAAATATTTACAGTTTTGATATTGCAGCTGCGTATCTCCTACTTTCTAGCAAAGGACAAAGATTTCTAAAGCCATTGCAATGCATACAATATTTATTCAAAGTGAAGTCTCTCTGGTATCTGTTATTGAGTGATAATGTGAGAGGTTGAAGAGCAACCTCACAGTTTATATTTCAGTGCAATTTCTGGTTGTCTAGAGACCAGATGTTTAAGCAAGAAGATGATTAGCACTGAGTAGGTGGAAGGTTTGAGGACAGGATGATAACGTAGAACTGAAGATTACACATTCTTCAGAATCTTATGTGACTCGAAATCAGTGGGCTTCTTCATGCTGCACCAGGAGAGAATTCCATGTATGCCCTTTGTCAAAATGAAAATTCATAGCAGTGAGAATAGTTATGATCTGGCTTTGACAGACAGTAGTTAAACTAGTGGGATGAAAGCAATTTTATTTTAATTTTAAGGTAGAATGAATTTAAAAATCAATTGAAGATTCCCTTCTACCATATTCTTACAATGAAGTTGAATGGATAAATGAGTGCAGCACATAAAAGTCTAAGCAATTCATAGGATTAGTCTTTGGAGAAGGCAAAGATTTCTTCCTTTGTGTATGGAAAAGGAATTATAACCCTGACCCATTCGCCAAAATGCAAGATCGGGGATTAATACAGCAAACTTCTTCTCTCTCTGTACTTCACAACATTATGCTAAATGTGCCTCTGCACAAGGAGCAGGGATAGAACAGATCAGCCCCATCAGAAAATGGGTGACCACAGTTTCGGGTGCATGCTACCTCTTGGGTTATAAATCCCAGACATTTCTAGGAAGAGCACTTCAACACAGTTCAAGAAGAAATCTAACCCCTATTCCACCTAATTTCTAAGTTTGATGACATATTATCTTTACACTACATGTTGGCAACTTGACATATATTCTTCTAGCAAGCTCAAAACCAAATGCAGTGGTAAAATTCTGGCATTGCTAAGTTTTAATTTGAATGTCACAAAAGTTTTCCCCAATGTCTGAACTTTGGAAACTTTTTCCTCACTCTGGACATTTTTGACCCAGTTTTAAATGCTGTGGAATGAATTCTACTTAGGACTGGCTGGTTCAAGCCCTCACACTGTGTCATCTTGCCACAGCAAAAGCAATATTGTTGCACAATAGCAAAATGATGTGACGAGTTTTTCATAGAGACTGATTTACAAGACAGTAGATTATTTTCCTTTATAGATATGAAAGATATAAACAGGATCTAAACTTTCTTCCTGCAAACATTTACATATATTCTACACTTCATTTATCAGAGTGGGCTAATTGACATCAGACACTTGTGTACACAAAGTTAAATAAATGCATGAATACTATCACAAGCACAGGGGGACAAAAACTAAATGAAAGCCCTTAGGCAAACAGCTAAATATATTCAAGCGGGTGGTTAAGAAGTTACAGCTTGTCAGCTGAGCTCTGGTACTTGGTTTGTGCACGTTCTTAATGTGCAAGAGCACAGCACCACTTTGACACGAGTGGCGGAGGAGAGGTTTAAGCACAAGCATCTCCCAGCGCAGTTGAGGTACACTGGGAGCAGGAACACGCACAGTGATGACAGTTCAACAGCAAGAAGCATTTCGGTAAAGGTCAGCAAAGATGTGCTGCCAAACCTCTGAACCGTCCTTCTTCAAACCCAATTTTCAAAGGTCACCACTGCAAGTGATAGGAGGACTTGTGCAGGGGATGAGGAGTGTGTTTCCACTTTAGATCAAGGAGCTGCACAAATCTTGCTGTAAGCCTCAGGAAGGGCCCTGCAGACCCCTTGAAAAAATAAATATTTTATCTCGACAGTGCCTATTTCAAGAAAGAGCAACACTCAAAAGATTTGCACAGCTGAAGCAATTACTGGAATTCCTCAAAAGCATTTACTCAAACAGAGTGAACCCTTGACTAGCAGGAAACATTTTAAAAGACTATATAGAAAACCTTTTCTTTACAAATGACTTTTTGTTGATTCTCTGCTTACCCAAATTTGAGAAATGCCATGCAAATTAACATATTTTAGTGTTGAACATATAGAAATGTATCAGCTTGTCTGGGTCTTCCTCATCTATGGAGGTAAAACCAATTCTTCAGAAACAAGAGCAAGACATGAGTTTTATTTAACAAGCCATCAGCCAGAGGAAGGATGACAGTGTTACTCAGCACTTTGTTGATACGAGAGGTGTACGTGTTGAAAGAGAGCCTCTTTGTGCCTTCCTACAAAAGGCCTGAAAGGACATAAAAAAATAAACAAGCCTGACAGCACTCAGGTCTGACAGTGTGCTGAATAAACCTGTGTGAATTACAATAGCTCATTTGTTAGAAACACAGAGGTGCACTCAGAGAGAGGAAACAAAAAATAGTTCTTGGCACTGTCAGGGAGCACACCAGTCTGTGACAGGATCAATCTCATATCTGTACAAAAAAATCTTTGCAAAGGACAGGAGATTTGAAAAGAGAGGTTCCTCCGAAACACTCATCATAGATCCTGGGGAGGACTTACCTTGTTCTGAACTGCACAAGAGGATGTGATACTCTAAGAATCACATAAAACGGATCTGTTCAGTTCCGGTGGCCCCATCATGAGGAGGACATGGACCTGCTGGAGTGAGTCCAGAGGAGGACATGAACATGATCAGAGGGCTGGAGCACCTCTGCTATTGAGACAGGCTGAGAGAGTTGGGCTTGGAGAACCCGGACAAGGTTCCAGGGAGACCTTAGAGACCCTTTCAGTAGCTAAAGAGGCTCCAAGGGAGCTGGAATGGGGTTTTTGACAAGGACACGGAGTGACAAGACAAGGGGCATCAGATTCAGACTGACAGAGAGAAGGTTTAGATTAGGTATCAGGAAGAAATTCTTTCCTGTGAGGATGGTGAGGCCCTGGCATGTGTCTCTGGGAGAAGCTGTGTCTATTTCATCCCTGGAAGTGTTTAAGGCCAGGTTGGATGGAGGTTCAAGCAACCTGGTCTAGTGGGTGGCATGCCTACCAAAGGCAAGGGGTTGGAACTAGATCATCTTTAGTGTCCCTTCCAATCCAAATCATCCTGTGATTCTGATTCTATGATTATGTACTGCAGGAACCGAAATGGGGAAACTACAATTATCCATAATTTTAAGCACCAGACAAAATAATTTTGTTCATCTCTGAACTTACCCCACATTCTGGCAGAATTTTCCAAAAAGCTTCAGTGAGAAGGTTTAGGGCAGGTGAGGAATGTAATGCAATCTAAACCTACCCTCCTTCAGCGTAAGACCACTTCCCCTTGTCCCATCACTATTTGCCCTTGTGAAAAGTCTCTCTTCAGCCTTCTTGAAAGTCCCTTTTAGGCACTGGAAGATAATCTAAGGTCTTGTACAGCTACCTGTGCTGTCCTAGCAGGCACGGTAGCTGCTTGAGTGGGAATGCAAACCCTGGCTTTGGCAGGCGTTCTTGGTGTCACTGGTGCCTCTGCTGCTATCGTGTTCAGGAACTGCAGGGCAGCCCCACGAAATGGGGCAGGATGGAAAGCTGTTGCTGGCTTTTCCCTTTCCCTCGGCGCCGCTCGACATAACCACTAGATGGGGCAAGGTACTCGCCTAACAAACTCAAAGCGCCTTGATGTTCCCGTATGGACCCCAAGGGCAGCTCCAAAACTCACGCGTTGCTCCCGCAGAAAACATCCAGGCAGAACGCAGTGCTGACCTTCACTTTCCCATCGCAGCCTATAAACTGCTCCACCCACTCTGGGGCTATGTGCTCTCCTTCCCACCTAAATGTACATAACATTATTTACTCGCATCAGATTCCAGCTCCAAAATTGAAAATGTCCAGCGTCTGCTCCCACAGAAAAGGTGGCAGGCCAGAAAGCTGTTGCATGCCTTTTCATTCCTCACGCAGGCTGTAAACTACACCAGAAACAGTGGGTCTATGTGCTTTCCTTCTCACTTAAAAGTACAATCCTCTTTTTTTAATAGCCAGCCACTAAGCTTGAAAACTGTAAGCATTCATGGGTTGCTCCCACACAAAAGTGCCAGGGCAGAAAACTCTTGCTGGCCTTCACTCTCTTGTTGCAGCCTGTAAGCTGCTATAATTTTTGGCAAACTGCACTACCGGCACAGGGTAAGATCCCAGGTGAACTCACCCAGTACCACAAGCCATTTGAAACAGTGAAAAAAATGTGATTATACACTTAAATTAGGAAGACAAGTGCACAGCCCCAGTGCCTGTGCTGCAGTCTGTAGGATGCACAGGGAAAGAGCAGGCTACAGCAGGAAGGTAAAGGCCAGCAACACCTTTCTGATCTGTCACCTATTGTTTTGGTGACGAGCTTATTTGCTGTGGTGGTGCATTTAGCTGGCTAGGCAAGTTCATTTTCCCATCTGGATGCACTGTTAAAAGGCTACATGGGGAAGGATAAGGCCAGGAACTGCTTTTTTTTCTGCCACCTTTTGTGTTGGAGCAGTCACCAGGCATTTTCAGTTTTGGAGCTCTATCTCTGTTAAACTCAGGGAGTGTGACTGTACACTTAGTCGGCCAGGCAAGCATACAGCCTGTAGTGTTGGTGCTGCTGCTGAAAAGCTACAGGGGGAAAGGTGAAAGCCAGTAGGACCTTTCTGGCATCTTTCTGTGGGAGCACTTGCCAGACATTTTCAATTTTGGATCTGTACTTGGGGAGAGCTGCAGAGTGTCATGGTGCATTTAGGTTCTTCATCTTGACTTTGCAGCCTTTCAACAGGCACAGGTGATAGTGATGATAGGTGTTAAAGACAGAGCTCTGGTTTGGGTGGGGCTGAAAAAAAGGCTCTAGCAATAGCCCTCAGGGCTGACCACTTTTGTGTGAACCTTAGCTGGCAGCTGGCCTTTTTCTTGCTAGCTGTGGTCACCACCACAGTTAGGTGTTAGAGCAGAGACAGAACCCTGGGTTCTGTGGCTTCGGATGGGGATGCCAAGGAAAATTGAGGCCTAACAGCAGCTTTTGGCCTTGGCAGTTCTGTGTGCATTCAGTTTCTCTTTGCTTGTCTGTGCATTTTCACCACACCCATGGCCACCACTCCCGATTCCTGACAGCCCCAGGATAGCTGGGGACATTTCAAGAGCTGTGCATGATTGCTCATTAATTACTAGGTAGTCATCCCAAGACTATAATCCTGAGCTGATGCTATTCCTGCACACCTTGCTAGTGTGGTTCTCTCGGCCAGGCGAAGACTGTGCCCCAGAATCTTCTCTAAACCAGCTCTGCTTTGGTCTGTGGTTGGAGGACCTCATTCCCACCTGCACAGGAGAGTCCTGAGCTAGGTAGCTAGACTCGTTCTTGTATTCACACAGAAACTGCTATTTTTATTAGCTCTTATGGAGCCTGAACAAGGGTCAGAGGCTGCAACACAACAGTATAATCCACGATTTTAATGAATATACATCCAGCATTGACAGGAGTGTGTAGAAATACACTCCTGGTACTGCAGCACCAGGACCCAGGAAGATTGGTTCTAGACTGGAAGGTGACAATAGTCCACTTCTTGGGACATTCAAATATTCCTTAAGCGTCAGTGTCTCAAAGCATTTGCTTTTAGCATTGATTGAACTGTATTCATTGCTTTGAGAGAGAGATCATTTGTTCCTTTCAGATTCAGGCACACAGAAAATTAGAGCAATTACTAATCTAAGTGAAGGGAATTGGTCTTGTTTATACAATTAAAGGCACTTGTACTAAAAGTAAAGATCCATACAATTGCAATAAATAACTACGCCCAATTAAAATAAAACAATTATAAAATTTATTTAGTGTCCGAAAATTCGTACACGCAAAGCCACGATCGAAAAAGGAGACAGTGCCAAGCCCGGGATTGGAACTGGGTGAACATAGATCTGACCTCTATCGCATCAGACCTCCCTCTGTTCACAACCACTGTTTCTAGCAGCTTGCTTTTATGCAGTTTTTCCCGTAAAGTCCAGATCTTGGGTATTATTTGAGTCAATCAACATACGCATGAGGTACACCATTCATAAAACTGAGGTGGAAAAAACATATCCTGTTCCTGATTAATGTCTCATCACCAGAGGAGGTTATCTGATGGTCCATGATGTTCCATATCTTGGTTTTTGATCCGGTAGTTATCACCTGAGCTGAGAGGAGATTTTCGTAGAAATCTAATCAGTTCTGCTAGGAAGTGCTCCTTGAAAATGTAAATATCAAGAGCCAGCTTCATTCCTTCTTGATGGGTCGTTGTTGTAGCTCTGTTTTTTGGAATGTAGATTAGTCCCTGGTCGAGGTTACAGTTTTCTCGGGGTAAGTTTTGTTCGTTACAACTTAACTTCGGTATATATATATTTCGATATTACATATTTGAGCACGAATTCCCAATTTTATTTATAACACAATGAAATGCAGGTTTGGGCCACATCTAGACCTATTCTCTTATTCCACCTGTTGCTGCAAATGTTTGACTTGTTTCTTGGCTACAAAAATGTAAAGCCCCTGTTTAGTAATATGCTGTCTCCAGAGACTTGGTTTTCAGTGTAAGGGCTCCCTATGTTCATTCATGCAGTTGCATGTGAGGATCTCCACGAACACAAATTATATATCAAAGCATTTCTTTGTTAATTTATGGAATTTTTTTGTTGTTGTTGCCATGTGGCCTTATTTTTAGGAACTGAGCAGCTAGCAGTGCTTAAAAATTTCTAAGATTTACACCAGCAAACAGAGAGAGACTGAGACAGTGGTGCTTCTTCTCATTTTCTTTTCCTCCTAGGAAAAGACTGGAATAATGAGTTTATACACAAGTAGTCTGCAAATAGTGTTAATTGCCTTTAAGCTCTGTCTTCAACTTCCTTTCTACTGAAATGTCTTCCCTAATCAGATAGAAGACAGAGCCCTCTTCTTGTGCTTGAGTCCTTAAATGTGTCTTCTAAAGGACACAGTGCACAAGAGTGTTAAGGAGGGCAGAATTTGTCAGCCAACAGAGGTGAAATTCCTGGTGCAGCTAGTAGTGAGGCTGAGGTTGTTATTCCTAGTTGGCACATGCACACACACACCAGACATAAATTCAGGGCCACCACACAGATCTACAGTCACTGAGGACTCCCATGAACCCAAATGGCACCAACATCTGTCAGGGCTTTGTACCACCAAAAGTGATTCCCCTAGAAAATGCAAGGTCCTTAAGGGAATGACCTGCAGTGTGATCTTACTGGTTGGAAAAAGTGAGATGGGCACACAAAGTGATTTGATCTGCAGAGTCTTCAGTCTCTGATCACTGGAAGAATGACTGGCTCTTCAGAAAAATGAGGAGGAAAACAAAAGACACATTTGTGCTGCCTGAAGAGTCACTCTTAAAAGCCTTCTCCAGCATTCTGTTGCCTGCAGATTAGTTCAATCGAGTGCTGCCCCTTGCAGAATTGCAGTGGGAAGCACAGGAGGTGCATGTGACTTGAAACTGCATGTGGCAGTTGTTTCACACTGCCAGAAGAAAGCCAGAAGCTTTTGTTAGATATAATAACATCCCTGAAAAATGCTTTGTACTAAATGGACATCTTGGAGCTGCGAGGCCTGTCTTGAAGCCATTACTTATACATTGTCCAGAAGACTGAAAAAATGAGGTCTTAACATACAAAGAGGAATCACCACACTTTATACAAGATCTCTTCTGTCTTTGAACTACCAATTATCCCGAACAACTGGCAGCTCATAAGACCATGTTAAGTAGTTTTCAGGTTATCCATCAAATGATCTGGTCTTTGTAGTGTTTACAATTTGAAGTTTCATGATCAAGATGCCTGGTTACCTGCATGGGGTAGTCCCCTTGTCTTTTTGTTTCTTTGGACCTTACAGCTGGGGAAGAGTTGCCCATAGGTTCTTGCTCTGACTCAATTCTAGCTGATGCTCTAAAGCGAGCAGATCTTTCCTGGCTCGTGGACGAACTACAGCCTCAGCCTCAGCAGTTCTTGTGAAATGTCTGCTGGCAAGGATCATAGGATCATTAAGGCTGGAAAACACTTCTGAGATCATCGAGTCCGACCTCTGACTGGCCACTACCTTGTCAACTAGATCATGGCATAAAGTGCTACGTCAAGGCATTTCTGGAACACCTCCAGGGATGGTGACTATACCACTTCCCTGGACAGTACATTCCAATGTTTAGCAACCCTTTCCATGAAGAAATTCCTCCTGATGTCCAGCCTTAATCTCTCCTGGCACAACTTTGGGCCATTTCCTCTCATCCCATTGCTGGTTGCCTGGGAGAAGAGACCAATCCCTACCTGGCTACAGCCTTCTCTCAGGCAGCTGTAGAGAGTGAGGAAGTCTCCTGTGAGCCTCCTTTGCTCCAGGCTAAACAGCCCCAGCCCTGTCAGCCACTCCTCATAAGACTGACCCTGCAGACCCTTCACCAGCTCCACTGCCCTTCTCTGGGCATGCTTCAGCACCTCAATGTCCTTCCTGAACTGAGGGGCCCAGAACTGGGTCGACTCAGAGAAGTAAAACCAGCAATGTTTTTGGGGTATCGATCTCAGTTTCCTAAGACTGCAAACTCTTGCTTTGACTCGTAGAGTTTGGATGTCTCTAAAAGGGTAAAACCAGAGGATTCCATGCAATCGGAGGGGTTTGAGTGGACCAGTGGGGGGCCTCATGTATTGCTCTCTTTAAAAAACAAAAAAAGATGTAAAACCCATATGAGGTCCTTTAACCACAAGGAGTGGGAGGTCGTTCAGAACCTGAATCTGGAGTGAACTGATTCATTTTCTTTGTATCAGAATCCAAAATTTGAAATTACAACACTTCAAAAAGACAGCTCTCAAATAGGTTTCTTTATTTTAACTCCATTACTGTCTAAGTGCTTTAGAGCCCGGTGAGTCAGTCTGCCCATGTCGACTCAAAGCGCAGAACAATATGAATAAGGGAACAAGGAGAACAGTGAAGACAGGAAAGCTTTTCTACTGAAGTAAAAATTCTTTTTACTCTTTCAAAGGCTCACTGTCACACATCTTTGTCCTTTGTGATCAAATGAAATGCATGTTCATGGTTTCTTATGGCAAAGGTCTGTAACAACCAAATCTTAGAGTTTCGTCAATATGTAATTTTTTTTTCAGGATTTTGAGCTAATTCAGAATGTCAGAAACATAATTCCTACATAAAAATTGCCTTCTTCATAGATTGTTGGGTATTTTGTTTTATGATAAATGAATTTTTATATCAAGTTGTTCATTTAAATACGGTAATATTTAACAATAATTTGATTAACTAAACCAATACATAACAATACTGATTGTTTGCATTGTTCCTGCATTCTGCTTGACCTCATCTATTCCTGTCATTACGTGGCCCTATGGATTCTCTAGAAGGCTTCCTATTTCTGTGGTTTCTGAAGAAAGACTGATGACTGGTTTTGATTGTCTCTGCTGCTCCTTTTAAACTTTCTTTTTCTTAGCCTGCCTTGCTATGTTTACACCCTTCTATTTTCATAATTTAGACACAGCAGGCATTTTTCAAGGATGTCTGTATACATTTCATTACTTTACAGATAAAGAAAAATGGTTGGTTTTTCAAGTGTTTCATGACATATGAGGCTGCAATACTTAATTTTTCAGAAGCAGAACTAAAACACATTCAATAAAGATGGCGTTGAAAGCTTAGCATTAATTTACTAACAGTCTATCTGTAACAAAGACCTTTCAGGTACTGAATAGTTTATGGTTTGCTCTTCTCAATAGAACAGTGTTACAATGTTTAACATTACCTGATCTTTATTCCTACAGAAAATGAGCAATATCAGAAAAATGTTCCATCCATTCAACATTAAATGATACAGAATACTCTACCAGCCACACTATGGCCTCTTGCCAGCAAACATTCTGAGAAACACTTTCATTTGCAAACCTAAAAGCTTGCAGGAAAAGGATATGCCTTGGAAAAATAGAAGGCTGTGTGGGCAAATTTATCCCAAGTATGTAAACTTCAAGACATGCATAGCACTATTCAGAGATATGTTGGCTTTTTAAAACAAGATGTTTCATCACAGTGCATTTGATAAATGTGTTGTGGGAATACATACATCACATTATAATTTCCTGAGAAAATCACAGGCTAATAAACAGCCTGGGACTGTTGTGAGAGTGTTTGCCTAAGTCAAATGGAAGCTGGGGCTCTGATCCCATATCCACCTCTTTCAGGTAAAGAAATCAGGCAATAAAACATGTATTGTGTGTGGGGTGTGGTGGATTGTCTGTACGTCATCTCAGGTGAAGTCATGACTTAGAAAGTACTTACAGTCCTTGCTGTGCAGTGTTATGCAAATATAAAGTGAAGCCATAGAGCAGAAACAAGTAATTATATATTACTCACTCTTCTGGAAAATCCAAGGCTTCATTGCTAAAAGCTGATCATATTTCTATTGAACTTCCTGCTGCTTCTCTGACAAAAAAGAAAACAGGCATGACTTAGATCCATATTGACCAAGAATTTGAATGTCTCAGCTTCACATTCAGATTATGCAGCATTCTGTGTGCCAGACAGATATTCTTCAACAGATTTATTTTCTAATTTGTGACTCTCTCTAGTGCCTAGGTTCTGCACATACACATATGCTGGGAATTTTGGGGCAGTGTAGGGATATTTGACATGATCTACACAAGTTAATTGTCCTATTGGATGTGACTAGTCGCAGCCTCACAGAATGCTCTGTTGTTAGAGCACTGTACATGCTAAACACTGAAATGCTCACAGAAAGTGAGTGGGTTCAGCTTTGGTTGAAAAATTTCACGTTGCCCTGGCCTATATGTGTGCCCAACAGGAAAGAGAAGAAGCCAGGTGCATCTAGTCTGATAAAATGGATTGGCAGATTCAACTTTATTTGAAAGAAAATTAACTTTTGAAAAACACATTTTCAATGCAACTCCAATCATCACTTTGACTCACCTAGAGAAAGAATGGAAAGGGGGAAAAGTATGTGTATATAAAATTCCTTAATAACAGAGAGTTAAAGCAGTAACTTTATGAAGTCTGGACTGAGTGAGCTGAAGACATGTTGATTTTCTGCTGTCCAAAAGGCATGTGACACGATTCCACCCTGAAAACCAAGCATATATCTGTATTTGCATTGCTTTGGTCTTGAAGTTGACACTGTTCCTCATTTCATCAAATTTCTAGCCAAACTATGATATCCAGTTACATCTTTCCTTATGCCAATACAAAGCATGCCCACAGACCGGTTTAAGATTTCCAGTATCAAGGAACTTTCTGCGTGTCTTTCTTGTAACTGCTGCATAGTGTGAGGTTTATTATCTCTCCATTTTAAATCCTGATCTTTGTGCTTCTAGATTTATCCTCTCTGGCTCCTAGTTTCTTAATCATACAACTGAAAATTTCTTCTTTTTCCCCTCATACCAAAGAGGTGCACCTAGAATAGTTTCCTCCTTGCACTGGGATCTTACGAATTATGCCTGTATTGGTACTGATGTGTTCTTATCACAACATTACTACAATACAAGGAGGTCCTCTGGAATCAGTAATTTCACTAAAGTAGTGAATTCAATAGCTTGTTTCCAGAGAAACATGTGCTTTTCAATTGTTCTGAACATAGTATCTTCTAGGGTTTCAAACACTTTATTTTTTTCTTTTCCATGTCTGGTTGTCTTACCTTCCTGCTAAAGGCACACTGCACTTAAATAAAGGTGAGTTTCTGGAGCAATTTACACCAGGACCCTGGGGTTGTTTCCTATGTCCTCCTCCCTCCTTAATTCATTTTGCCTGTTACTTAGTACCTGTTTAGAGTAAGAGATGGGGTCTGAGGCACTTCAAAGCTGCAAATACCTTTGACATACTCTTAACTGTCTTCTGACCTCATTTCAACTAATGCAAGCAGCTTCCTTCATGGTGTGACTGTCCTCTTTGCACACCACAGACCTGCCACTCAGCATTGTCGCTGTAAGGTCACGTCATTCTGGGAAGCTTTGTGTAATATTTCTCACTAGCAGCACAGTGGGAATAATACCTCCCATAGCTCCAGCAGCATCCTTTGGAAAGCTGTGGGCAGTCTCCTTTGTGTCCCAACTTGGTCATCAGAAAGGTTTTAGGAAAGATGAGTTGGTAAGCTGGTTAGACATACGTAGTTTTAAACATCAGCTATGCTGATGGAAAGAATAACCCCAGTGTGGCTGAATCATTAGCTACAGGGTTGAAATAATGTATTTTGTCATGAAAGCTGAAATTTATATAGATTCTGGCTTTTAACGGGCACACATCAATTTCTACATCACATTACTATAGGAGTCCTCATTTCCTCCTCATTCCCTTTACCACTAAGTAACTTCAGGCCCTCTCTGCATTGCTCAACACCTTTTTAGTGCCCCCAGCTCTATTTCATGTTCCTAATTACTCCTGGAGTATACTCAGCTTCCTCTTCCCCTTCATCATCTGTTCGCTTGAGAAGACAAATTGGAAAGGAAATTGCCTGTTACTTCCCCAGGGTTGCAGTTATAGACTGTTGTTGTTTGCCTACCTAATTTTGTTTCAGATTGGCTCGTTTTTCCATTTCCTATGTAAGAGTGTGAATCCAATTTCCAATTACTTTAGATTCTTTTGTTTCCTTGGTAATATTGCCAAGAGTTTAGCCAACACATCAAGGAAACTGATTCTTCCCCTCTATTCAGCGGTTGTGAGACCACAATGAAGTTCTGCATCCAGGACAAGGAAGGCATTGACAGACTGAAGGGAGCCCAGTGGAACGTCAACTGGGATGATCAGGGACTGGGACAAACCTCCAGAAGGAAACAGTCTCTTTTAATTCAGACTGGAGAAACAAAGGCTACATGGGGATATAATTTCAGTCTTCCACAATGTAAAGTGGGATTATAGAGAAGAAAGATTCTTCCTGGAGGTGCACAGTGGAAGGGAACGAAAAAAATGGACACAGGCTGTAATATGGGAAATTCTGATTTAAGGAAAAGAAGTGTTCACTGCATGGGAGGAGATGTCCAGAGATGATGTGTACTCTCCATTCCTCCAGATACTCATGACTTCTTTGAAGGTAGCCCTGCTTAAAATGAGAGATTCAACCACATAATGTCAGGGAGTTCCTTTCTATCTAAATTATTTTGTGATTCTATATCTTAATTATTCTGAAACTTCTTCTCAGATTTACTAAAATTCACCAACACACTTACAAGTCATTTAATAGGGGGAGCAGGGATGAGGGAGGAAGAAGCAGACTGACAGACAGATGAGTGAACAAATGGAGTAATGCTATCAGATTCCTTTTCCTAGAGATATACTTGTCCTGACCACTGGCAAAAAATCCTCCACTACTAGCCAACATCATTCCTTGCTGAATGTCAGTGTCTGCAGTAAGAAATCCAGATTACCATTAGGAGTTTCCTTTTGTGCCATTCAGAATGCAGCTATAGCTGAATTCGTATTGATGCTGTGTTTTTACCCATCCTGGCTGCCATGTGGACATGCAATAGCACTGTGTTATGGTTATTTCTCTTGTGTGACATGTGTCTACAGGACACCTTTGCAGAACAAGGAAATACTTCAGCAGTGGCAAATACTAACACGTTGAAACATTAGGGAATCTTCAGTCAATGACACGATAATCAAAGAGGTAAGCTTCAATGAAACAATCATACAGGCAGGAACCGGTTTGGCTTGCAATACCTCACAGAGCTATGTGAAATATGAGAGCTTTCCAAAGCTGATGTTTGGGAGTTCACGGAGTGTGAGAACAGACAGTAGAGAGGAAATTGAACGTATGCAAATTTTATGTAGATATAATTTGTTAGCGTGTGACTGAAGCCATGGAGGAGGAGCACCATTTCAGGCCAACTTAAAAACCAGGGATAGGCCGTCAGCTTGAGATCAGTCTCTCTGTTTCTTCATGCACAGACATGTGGTCAAGGATTCTTCTCGGTATCCTGTCCTTGAACTGGTTTCCCATAGTGTCTTCCGAAACGTAAGTGGTCACACATTCTGTGTCTTTATGATAAAATATTTTATTGTATTTCCCACCATCTTATTTCTTCTGGGACACTCCTGTATAATAAACAGGATATTTGTGACCTTGATCTTTAAATGTGTCAACTTGGATGTAGATGACATTGAAGATTGGTTTGGAATGGTGTTCTCCATCATAAAACTGCTGTGAAATCTAGTGTAAATAACAGAAACCTGGAACTTAAATGGCTGAAGTGGGATGTGCATGGGTAAAGTGGGAAGGAGACTCAGGACCAGACTAACAAATAACACTAATTAGGACTGATATGCATCAGCAGCACAGAGGGAGCAGGGTGTACAGGGAGGTGCTAGAGGCCAGATAGTGGCTGGGACTAGGGATCATGCTGAATGGCAAACCCAGTAAAATTAGTATTCATATTAGCACTGTAAGTGTCCATGGCTTTATACAAACAGTGTGTTTCAGCCACAGTTTTCAAAAATACACCAGCAGTAGAGCTTAAAGCCCCTTCTCAAAAATCCTAAAGGAAAACACTGCAAAAGACAGGTAAGCTTCCTCTTGTACTCTGTTCATTTTAATAAATTTAATTTTGGTCTTTGAATTTCATGCGGCCTGAACTGGGCAAGCAAAAATAAAACTAAAGGTAATTTGAGCTGGAAAAGCTGTGGGAAGAAAAAAAGGGAAAGGATCAGATTAGAAAGAAAAGATTGTGTGATTCCTGTTATGCTACAAAACCAACTCATTATTTCTGTCATACATTATTTGGGAAGACTAGTTTGGGTAGCAAACTGGTGGACAGCAACAGAATTTTAGACAAGCATAGCAAATATGAAGGAAAGTTTTTCAGAGGAAGAATCTGGGAGAGGAAGGCTGCCTTAATTATAGAGAGCCAAAGTGTCAATTAAAAAGTTCAGTGGAAGAAAGAAACAAAGGAAACCACATAGGGAGAAGCATGGAAGCAGAGGCATGGAAACAGAATTGAGCACGCAGATTAGATTGAGCATCCCCTGGAATTTTCTGCAAAATGGAAAAAGCAAGATCATTTCTTGTGCATTAAGTGGATAGACTTATGTCAGTTCTTAAATGAGAGACATCCAGAGAAAAAGAAATTTAAATGATGTTGCAACCATTAACTAGTATTTTTGTCATTGATCCCAAGAAGAAGCTAAATATCACTTCTCCTTATGGGAGGCAGCAGAGGTTTTAAGTACACACCTAGGTCATGGGAGGACAAATGCAACTATGCTTTAGCCACTTCAGTAATTGGAGCTGTGTAAATACCTGGAATAGAGAGGTGCAGTATCATGCTGGATAAGACACTGCATAGAATGATGCCAGTACTTCAGCTCAGAAAGAACTGTGAGGGATTAAAATGTTGACATTTTTACTTTCTAAGCATATTATTTTAAATTCATTGAAAGAAACGGAAATCCTTCCACTGGTTTGAGCAACCTTTGGATCACGTCTTCCTTCACTTCTATGGCACTTGAGTGGTATTTTCCTCTCCTGTTTGCTCTGACTTTGCTGCATGACTGAACTTTCTGATCTGATCTTGCCCCCTTACAGCCAGTATGTGCTCCTGGTCCCGTCGGTTGTGCGGAGCGACGCTCCACAGACTGCTTGTGTGCAGTTACACAACCTCAGCGAGCCTCTGTCCATGAGTGTTGTCCTGGAATATGGCAGTGTCCAAAAGACTCTCTTTGAGGAACCCATGGCAGAGACTGACTTCTTCAAGTGCAGCGAGTTCAAGGTATTTTCTCTTTTGAAACTACTGAAGAGGGTGTAGTAGCTGTAAATACTTCTGATTGTAACTCCCCTTGTCAGTGAGGGAAAGAAGACAAATTCTTCAAAATAAGATAAACTGTTGGAAAGGCTGACAAAATAGGAAAAAAAGACATATGGGTGGTAGAAGGGAGCTAGAGAAAGACTTTCCATCTCCACTCAGAGAGTGAATAAAAAAAAGCTTTAGATCGTCATCACAGTTGCATGCTCCTTAGGGGACTGTTTAAGTATCAAGCAAGAGAACCCAGATGGGTCACGCTTATTCCCTTTCCTATGACTCTGCAAGATCTGTACAGACAAGACAAAGAGTCCTAAGGTGAAGTCTTCCAGAATGCAGCAGGAGAAAACACTTCAGAATTAAGGGAATATGGCTGTGGCAACCTGCATGGAAGCAGGGAAATGCATAGGACAGAGCAGAGCTTCAAATCTTCTTACCTGGTGACAGATTATGGGACTTCCACAGGAGAAATTCCCAGATATTATCTCACTGACAAAGGTGGGGCTTCTCATGACTTCCCATAAGCTATTTATGAGTCAACTGGCAGTATCTTACTCAAAAACCCTGGGCATCAGGGAACCTCAACATGCCTCATTTACCACTTTTCCTCTGGGGTTTTGTTTCTCTCCAGGTTCCTCCTGCTACTTCTGATCCTCTGGCATTCATTTCCTTCTCTGCTAAAGGTGCCACAGTCGACTTAGCTGAGAGAAGATCAGTGGCAATTCAGAATGTGGATGGTGCTGTCTTCATCCAGACGGACAAACCCCTCTACAAATCAGGGCAAACAGGTGGATGACGAGTTTGAGTCAGCTAGAGAAGTGACAAATTGAGTGCAAGGGTGGGTCTAGGATGACAGGAACTTACTCTTGTGGAATAAAAAATCTCATCTGAGTTTGGGACCATCAAAGTTAGTGAAAAATAGAACCAATTCACAAAATTGCAACAAAGTAGTAAAGTTCATGTGTTTGTACCGGGTTAATTGCATTTACAGGATCTCGAGTTCTGTCAGGTTTACTTGGGGACAGTGACATATAAAGTATCCTTAAAAATACAGAAAATAATAGGTTAAGTTTGTAGCTATTAAAATTAATATAAAAATGAAGCAAGCACCTCATTTCCTGTCAACAACTCTTTCTCCTTAACTGCTGATCTATTTCAAAGTGCTGATTCCATCACAATATTTAAATTACAATACTAGCTGTGGTGCAGTTAGCTATCTCTTTAGCATAATTATACTTCAATGCTGCACAGTTTACACTTAGAAGAAAGACAAATTGTTCCTTCTCTATGAATTTTTCATTGAACTAGTTTGTATAAACAGGTTTTTTTTAAGAAATGCTCCAAAGAATGGAGTCCTTCAAGAAGAATTGAAGGCAGTAAACTGCATTTACTACAGAGGTTGCTTTAGTCCAAGTGGGCATTAATTGAAGATATTTCAGCTGACATTTATTTTGGTTTTCTTTTTTCACTGGCTACGATAATCAATTCCTTTCATGTTATCTGGGCACTCTTTAGTTTTCCCAAAAAGCCTGGGCAAAGCTGTGTACCGAAAATTATTTATCACTGCTAATAAAGTAAACGATAGAGGCATCCGCATGTGACACTTGGGGATAAGGTTTGGGGGTGATCATGGTGGTTCCAGGTTGATGGTTACACTAGACAGTCCTGGAGGTCTCTTCCAACCTTGATGATTTTGTAACCCTTTTTTGTCCTGTTTCTTTTTCAGTGATGTTTCGTGTGGTCACTTTGGACACCCAGTTCAGACCTGTTCAGGAGACAGTGAGTGATAGTCAAAACTTTTCAAGTACCCTCTTGAGGTACCTCTTCACTGAGACTCTCCCACTTAGATATTGAATAAGAAGGGCCTGGGATAGGCCTCCTGATATTTTTTGAGAACTGCTGTTACTCCTTAGCTTCACACTCCATCCTTTCCCTGCCTTTATGGAGAGCAAAATCTCTGAAAGCACTTCTGGAAATCTCTCATAGCACACAGGTTTTGTAGTCACTTTTCCTGTCCCAGATATGCAGAAAAAGACTGGATATTTTTGCAGAAAAGATAAATTCACAAGCAGGTTATCCTCTTAAAATTATCTCTTTAATTACAGACATGAGTTTCAAATTGTTTCTTTGGCCCAGCTGTTCACTGATTTCCTTATGTGCTAGTATTTATCAACCTCCGTGGTCAGTTAATTGATGTTTTGATAATTTTTTTTCTCTCCCTTTTCTCCTCCTCCAGTATCCCAGAATCACGATTGAGGTAAGAGATACAACATGAAATTAAAGCACGAGTTCCTTTGGAAAGACTATGCTTCATCATTCCCCACAGAGTCAACAGCTGAGGGAGACTCATCCAGAGCACACCATTTAAAGCCAATGGATTTGAGGATGAACAGTGGCAATATCAAGCAATAGAGGAGAAGAAATCGGCAGAACTGGAGAATTTAGTCAGAAATGGCATGGGGTTGCTGCTCTGTCTTTCATTAGAGTTCAAACTGGAGTGTTCTGTCCAGTCTCAACTTGCGAGGACTACAGTAAATAACTGGTGAAGTAGCCTCATTCTCATACATTGTGCATAAGAATAGCCACTTCCTGAAATGCCATGTTCTCACGGCTAACCACGAATCATCTTGTACCCCATTTCACATCACTACATCTCCAAGCACTTTCTGAGAGAGGCCAGCATAATATTCCTGTTTTACAGAGGCAGTTGAGTCAGAAAGGTTTATGCTAGAAGAGTTAGAGATACGTAACCTGTGACCCAATCAGGAACTGTTTCTGAATGATCTGAGGCCATCTGTCAGTGTAGCTAATTCCCAGTTAAACATAAGTTTAGGTATGCTTAACACACAAACAGATATGGAAAGTCAGAGCACATGTCATCAGGCCCAAAGCACTTTCAACCTGTGACACATTTAGCCAATGTGTCAGGAGACAGCACTTGAAAGAAGGAAAGAAACAGGGTGGTAAAGGTTTTGCTACATCTCTTTCTTCCACTCTCCAGGATCCAGAGCAAAACAAGATCTTCCAGTGGCTGGAGGTAACATCCAAGCACGGAATCGCCCAGCTCTCCTTTCCACTAATCCCAGAGCCCATTCTGGGGTCCTACCAAATCACCGTGGAGACAAAGTCAGGTGGAAAAGAGTATCAGTCCTTCAGAGTGGAGGAATATGGTAAGCAAAGGCTCATAAACTCCCCTGTGCCAGCAGTGAGGCTTGGCCTAAGTCAGACAAGAGCTACTAGTGCAGAGTTTAAGTCCTTTGAATTCTCCACTTCATGCCCGGAAGAGAAAGACATGGAGAGAGCTGAGTGGACTGGTGTATGAGAACCAGGCCTTTCTCAGTTATGTTGTCATTATTGCTGGTGACCTGGGATAAAAAAAAAAAAGTTGAAAAGAGGCAGTGTCAGCAATCTATTTGATTTTATTATTTCACTTAATCTTCTGCCTTTCTCCTTCACTGCAACTGGATTGTGTAATAACTTTTGTTCTCCAGGGCTTAAGTAGTTTGAGACATTGGCATTACTCATTTTTCTTTAAGAAAAGAGATTAAAGTGATTTGTCATGGGTTCTGTCGTGACTGTTATACTTATTAGTATGATTATTATTGATTTTTTAAAAAGTTACTCATCTTCCCACTGAAGGTTATTTTTTCTACTGTAACATACTACAGGCAGTTCCTAGTTAGATTCTTCTTTGATCCATTTCCTCTCCCTTGTCGGAGAGATGTCTTCGCCAAACTGTATTGCCAAATTTTGCCAAAATATCTTTGCCAACTATTTTTTTACTGTCTCTCTCTCTCTCACACACACACAAACACACACACACACCTGCCTGTGTATGGCATGCCATTGCTGATCAGTCACATTCACCTTACGTTTTCAGTGCTGCCAAAATTTGAAGTGACAACCACTGGGCCAAAGATGATTTCTTTCTTTGATGAAGAAGTGAGGGTGAACATTTGTGCTTCGTAAGTATCAGAAGACAACACAATTGTGCACAACAAACGGGATAGGTGTTGGATGGTGTGCTGTGCTGGGAAGCAGAGATCCTGCTGCTGGTTCAGAATGTGGCTGAGAGCAATTCCTTTAGCTAAGACTTTCATGATATAAAATAGGATAACTCTTCCCCTGCTACATAGCAGAATTAAAACTGGGAGTGTTTGTGTGTGTCCAAATCAAGCACTTCATACTTGCTAGCTGTCGTTCTTTATTGTTACAGAAAAGGAGAGTCTATCATTAAAATTGCTGGCTGTGATGCTGCCAAAGTGCAGGGTGCCAGGAGCTAAAAAGGTGAATAGGGTCTTTCTGCAGTATCTTCTGCTTTGTGTAAAGTACTAATGAGAAAAAGCAGCAGGGAATGATATCCTGAGTCCAGCACCACTTTCCAGTTCAGAAGAATGACTGCACCAAGACAATGATAAACCAGGGGGTTTTTAACAAGATGGCAGAAACAGCCTAAAAATAGTAGAAGGGAATTCTATTAGGGCTAACTGATTGTAATTCCCACCTGCTCTTCTGTCTGTGCTCTGGGCACTCCAGAGGGATTTAGAGTCTGCATTGCTCTGCAACTTTTGCAGGTTTCATGTTAAATCCAAATGATTGAATTCTTGTGTTTCTTCCTCTCCTAGGTACACTTACGGCCAGCCAGTACAAGGGAGTGCCCGAATCAATGTGTGTCGGCAGCGCTTTTACAGTCCACTGTGTGAACAAAACCGGAAAAAAAACTGTGAAGCTGTCACTGGACTGGTATAATACATAACAAGTCTGTTCTTCCCTGTCAGCTTTACATGTAGCACAGTATTTGGTGGCCTCATTAATTTCCAGGGAACACCAGAGAGACAATCTCAGGGGTGTGGTTTTTCTCACTGTCTCACAGGCACTGCTGAAAGATCATGAACATAGCTTTTACCAATGACCTCACTGAAAGACTTTGATTTTTTCCTCAGAAAGAATCAGTAGGAAGCAGGGAAGCCTATGAAACTGTAAATATGTAATCATTTCTAAAGCACTGGGGCTGCATTCTCACCAAATCTAATCAGCAGACCTCTACTGGGAGTCTTTGAGGACACTTAATGTTGAATGAATGATTAATTTGTTCACTAGCTCAGACTCATTGTGCTGTGGTCACAAAGAACAGGCATCATGTAAGATGGGTTTAAGAGGGACCATGAGCATAGAGAAGACTAGAGGGGATGAGGAGAGAAGTTTACAGGTGCTAGAGCAAATTATATGAAACAGTCATCTGGGATGGGAAGCAATAAATGTAAGGTAGGTGGGGAGCTCTTCAGGGACACACTTATACAGATTTAGGAGCAATTTTCCAAACCTTGAGAAAAATGGGGTTTCTGCTTTGTGCTACTTTTTCAGCTGGGAAAGGACGGCTGCCTCAACACTGTCATCTCCATAAAAAAATTCCAGCTTTACCGCAGCTATGCCATGATGTATGCCAGCCTCAACATAGAAAGCATCGTCACTGAAGATGGGACAGGTAACACCAAGTGGAGGTTGGGAGCAGCTGGTTAAAGCTAATGCATGGAACTTCCACCATCTGTGTGGCAAACAAGCAGCAATGATGATTTTCATTGTGTAGCTCTCCCTCCAGAGCATCACCACTCCAAACAGCTTATCAAAAGGAACAGTTTTCTGCCCGTGTCTGACTTGTGTTTCCTCTCCTTTGTGTCTCACAGGTATCCAGATGAAGGCCTATGACTATGTTTCAGTCAACCAAGAAAATGACCAAGTGCTGTTCAGGAATATGGATTACTACTACAAGAGGGGAATTCCTTACCATGGTGAGGTAGGTACATGAGAGGATACATTTAGACCCAAACTCCCTGAGGTACAGCACGATGACCTTCTCGTTGCCCCATTTATGGCTGTCCCCTGATAATGCTGCATAACAGTGACTGCATAGTTCTCTCGATACTTCTAGAGAAAAAAAGAAAATTGTGTTACACCTAGAGTGTCAGGGTCTCTTTTCTGCTATGGTCAGAGGATGTCTAAAAAGTGAATAAGTGAAAGGTCATATGAGTGGGGAAGAGGAGTCTTCAAGAAAATACTTCAGGAACTGTTGTGCCTAAACTAAGGGTAGAATTCACCCTGTGTTGCATCACACAATCCCAGGGATGTTTACTTAAAGCAGTATAAATGTTGGAGCACATTCCCACTTCTTAGCAACCTACACATGCTGGATAAACCCAGGCACAAAAAGGACGATGACCTGCACACCATCATCCTGACATGCAGTGGAAACAGTGGGTGTGCACAGATGCTTAAGAGCTGAAAGGTGCTACTGAGCTCCACAGGTTGCCTGTGGCCATGAAGTCATCTGGTTCTTTTAGGTGTGTTAATCAACATTCTTCAACAAATATTCCTCCTCCCTTTGTGACACATAATTTGTTCTGCGTGGATGGGAATTTCTCATTCTGCACTGATGGGAATTCCCCACTGATGGGCATTTTCCTGTCACAGAACTCCTGCTCCCTCAAAATATTGAGGAACATTTGCCTCTTCAATACATTTCACTCTCGATTTCTGCTCCCTGCAATTGTCCTCAGTGTTTAAGTGAGCATCCGCTAGTAAACAGAGCTTTTCTTTTTTTGTTGTTGTTCTTTGATTTTTTTCTGAATCCCTTGGGTATTTGTTGTGTCCAGATCACTGTGACAAATGTGGATGGTGAGCCTGTTGCCAACAGCACTGTCCTGCTGGAGCTCAATGGAGATCATCTGGCCAGATATACCACGGACAAAAATGGCGCTGCTCTTTTTTCCATTGACACGTCCAACTTCTTTGATCCCAGTTTTAAGCTGACAGTAAGTAAACACAGGCTACAGTCTAATTAATGAATGAATACTTCATGGGAGAGAGGGTTTAGAGGGAATACCTGCAAACTGTGAAACTCATATGAGAAAACAGCAGTACCTGAAAAGAGGCAGACTGCACCCCAACTGTGGCTTTGGGATGTAGTGATCTTCAGTCCCTCTCTGCTTTTCCCTCCCCTCAGAAGCTCTTTCTGCATTCATCTTCCTTCTCTTTATTCTGTGTGTTAGACGACCTTCCTCAGAGACTGCACTGCCTTCCCCATCTAGCCTTGGTGTGTGCCAGCATCTCTCACTGCTGCTGCCTTCTTCCCTGCATTTCTGCTGGCACAAACTCATGCCTGTTACCATCACATGGTCTTCTTGTACTGTCATGCCTTTGCTCTGATGGGATGGGAAGAACTGAGAAAAAGTGTGTTGTTTAGAACAATGCCATTCTAAGTCACAGTAAGTCCCAGCAGTTTATGCAACTGGTCCCAAGCCTGAAAGAAACTATTGTAATATGTCACAGGCATCAGGATGCTTTAAGGTATCCAGAAGGCCACTCACTCTGCATTGGTGAAGCACACATTTTTCACACCAGCTCTTTCTTGTGGCTTTAACAGCCTCACAAAATCAGCTCCTTAACAGAATGTTTTACAGGAAAGATGCCTTTGCCTCTCACCTGCCTTGCATTTTCTTTTTTCCCACACTGTTGGTTTCCCATCAATGGTTTTCTGTTTCATAGGTCAAACAGGCACCAGAAGAATGTGCAGACTTCACCTGGATTGATAATAAGCCCAAAGCCTCATTCCTTGTCCGGCGTTTCTACTCACGGACCAACAGCTTTCTGAAAATTGAGCCAGTGACAGAGAAGCTCAGCTGTGGCCAGCAACAAATGATCAATGTTCACTATGTCCTGAACAGAGAGGGCTACAACAACGCCACACACACAAACTTCTACTATGTAGTAAGTGCTGTTACTCCTAAAACATCTTTTGAACCTTCTCTTGGACACCCTATAAGGCAGAAAACTCACAATCAGACAATGGTTACAGATCATGGCTCAACCTGATGACCTTCGAGGCTTCTCAGAACAATACTCAAAATCAATGATTTCGTGGTGGAAGGGAGAAGGTGCTTTTGACTCACTTTCATGAGATTTTTCTATGCCCAGGTGATGACACAAGGAAAAATTACTCTCAGTGGCCAGAAGCAAGTCAGCCTTTCTGGTGGTAAGTTCCAGACCATGTTACTACTTGTACTTCAGAGCATCCTTCTGAGCACCAGAGCATAGTAAGTTTTGCAAGAAGTGATGAAAGCAGAGAACTGTGGCTAAATCAGGTACTAGTTCCTAAATCCCATGACCTGTTACTACTCACAGATTCATTTTCTTTTGCTGCAGCATCTAGCCAACCCCTCATATTATAATCAATTTTATCTTGTTAATAGAAAGATATTTTGTTGTGATCAAACACACAGAATGCAACCTTCGTCTGTTTTATGGTACTATTTTATTATGCCAAGGAGTATTTATGGTCTCACAGTTATTGTGTGACATCCTAGTCTTCACCAATTAGAATAATAACACTTTTTAAAGTTTGGGAAAATATGTGTCCCATTTGACAGGGGTATTTAGCAGTCAACTCTTGAAATTCATTGCTCTTTCAGAAGTCTCCAAATACCCAAAAATGACAGTGATCCTGACCTTCATTCTTTTGTTGTTAAAAATATCTTTTCTTGCAGAACCTGGTCTATTTGCAGACTTCAGGAGGTAGCTTAAATAAGCCTCTCTCCACATATAGGACTTGTTTCATATTTACCATCTTTGCTCTTAAGGTTAATTCCCTGTCCGTATGCTTGTAGTTTTCATCCATGCAGAGGAGAATTCCCTATTTCTTAGTGTTAAGAGAACTCTCTTTTAACTCAGGATATTGCTCTATTTCCTCTGGTTTAGGTAGGAGTTTCTAGTTTTGAGACCCAAAGGCAACGCTGTGCTCCTCTCATAACAATCGTGCACAGATTTCCATGTTCAACTTCTTCCCAGCTTAGACCTCTCTTTGCAAAGCACTCTGGTCTCAGCATCCTCCGTTTTGTGTCTGTTGTCTTGCTGATGGGAGCTGTTCCTCAGCCACTGAGAGATGAATCTTCCAATACCCAATTCCCTGGGTTTTTAAGGTGCTGATAGGTTATGAATAAATATGTGGTCCTTCCACCAAAGCTGAGGTTTGTCTAATCTCTTTTGCTGGCTTGTTCTTCCCTGACCCATGCTCCTTCCACAGCTTCCAGAGGTACATTCTCCATCCCACTGACTGTCACTGAGAAGCTTGTCCCCAGCTTCAGACTGCTGGTCTACACGGTGCATCCTCATGGAGAGATAGTGGCTGACAGCTCCAGAATACACAGTGATATATGCTTCAAAAACAAGGTGAAAACCTTTGCTTTCTTATGAGGGATATATCAGGGTTTGCTGAAAAACAGTCTGCAAATCACCTCATCAAGAGCCCTGCACTGGGGGTGGCATTTAGGAATGGAAAAGGTGCAGATGTGACTGGGATCACGAGAAGCTGTCCCTACAATCGGCACATATGATAAGACTCAGACAAAACTCTGCACACACTGGGGAGAGAAGGGTGGCTAGAGGATTACGAGAATTTTTACAAACGGATCCAGAAGGGCCATCTAGCGGTAGGAGCTTTGTCCCACAGGGAATAGAGTGGGTGTCGGTGAAAGGGGAGATTTAGGTCTGAGCGCCAATCTGATTCACCTAATTTCCATCTTGGATTTGTTAATTACCAGGTCCAGCTCAAGTTCTCTGAGAAGCAGGGTCTCCCGGGCTCTAAAGTTGGACTCCACCTGGACGCTGCTGCCAACTCCTACTGTGCCCTGCGAGCAATTCAGAGCGTCCTTCTTCAGTCGGGGCAAGAGTTATCTGCTGAGAGCGTAAGGCACATCCCCAGTCCTGTGTTCTTTTCAGCTAGGACCACCCAGTTCCCACTGGTGATGTCTCTGCTGCTGACTGTATTTTTATTTTTCCTTTGGAAACAGACATTAGTGGTTAAAGGAAGGTCTAAGGCAATTGTATGCTTCAAAGACAGAAATTGAGAGCACAACACTGCTTTTGGGAAGCACGGCAGTGTAACACGTATCCCAAGAATATGCCTAATGTAAATCTTTGACAGCACATTTCCTCTCTGTGGCGTGATTACGTCAAAATTGCATTTTTATGGCTCAGATAGGTCTTGGGCCAGAACAAAAGCCGTAGAAGACAGCTAGTGTCTTGTAAAACTCCAGTCTCCTCTTTGCTTAACTCAGGAGTACATCTCCATGCTTTCTGCTCAAGTTCACTCCACAAAGCCATTGCAGCTCAGAAGGAGGAGGATACAGTCCAGTCCAGTCCAAATTGCTTATTCATCTCTAGGTAGGCATCACTAGGCAAGCCCACCAAAGTCTACAGGATTGCTCAGGGCCCACCAAAAGCTTTGAATAGATGTGATTTTGCACCTGTCTGAGATCCTCCTTGTGCTTACACTAGTCATTCTCACCTCCAGGTGTACTACCAGTTTGGTGGGGGTGATTTATATGGCTATTACTACAATGGGCTCAACCTGGAAGATGACAGGCCACAGGCGTGTACCCCATCCAAAACCATCTTTTCTGATGGCTTGTACTTTGAACCTGTGAATGTCAGTCGTGATGGAGATGTCTACAGGATTTTCAGGGTATGTGGTCTGTGTGGGAGGCTAAGAAGGAGGGCTTCCAGAAGAATTCAGACACATTAGTGTTCAGCTTTCTCAGGTGGTGATTCCTATTGCTGAGAGAAGGCACCTGATGCCTGAAACAGCCTAAAGCATCTGATCACACAATTTCTGCCTTCTTGTCCTCATCACTTACTCAGCAGGTCTGAAAGTCACTGCTAGAAAATCGCTGGCGTGCTGCCCATGGTTCAGTAGACATTTCCTAGGCAGGACCATGGCCTTGGCTCATGACTTCAGGCATTTCTTGTAAAGATCTGTGTCTGTGATGCAGGTCACTCAGTTCCTGATACACTGGACTCCACTGCCCCCTGGCCCTATGCCCTAAGACGTAAGGTCAACATCAACCTCGTCATCGCTATTCTTTGCAGAACACAAGGTGTCACTGCTCCATAAGAAATACACAGAGGTTGGCGCGGTACAGTTGAGACATTCAGGGCTGAAAGAGCGGGATGTGATGGAATGTGATGAGGGAGGGGAGAAATGAGGAATGATAACCAGTGACACGGCAGCTAGTGAATGCCCTGAGCGACTTGATAGATTCTTTCACATTTAGGATATGGGTCTGAAAGTGTTCACCAACTCCGTGCTTCGGAAACCAGTTCTGTGCAATGAAGACAGATCAGATACAGAAGATTACCCTTCTCACTACTACAACGCCAATCTCAAGGCCTCAGGTAAAAGAAGGTACACTCTGTATCTCCAGTCTCAGTCTATGGGAAAAACTGTTGCCTGTATAAAATAACAACAAGTATTTTGGGGGGTTGGGGGGAATAGGTCTATGTGTCCCAGTTGACGTCCTGCAATCTTCTTCTGGCAGCCCTTGCAGTAGAATCAATTTTCTCTCACTTAGGTGCAGGTGCAAATAGAAAAGACAGGGAATACTGTGATGCTGCTTCTTTCATAAACTGATATTGTCTTTTCAGGGGTTTCCAGGTCAGAACCTTTCATCAAATCATAATTCAATTAAATATTTAAAAGTCAAGAGTTCAAACAGCACTTAGCACACTTACCACATAGTCTCCTAAGCCTTTATAGATCAGCGAGTTATGATTATCTCTCTATCAAGTCAGATTGCTCAGCAAGAGAGAGAAAGTAGCAGTTATAAGTTGCAACAAGGGAAAATGTTATTCAACATTAGGAAAAAGTTCTTCTTCGTGAGAGTTGTGGTACACTAGAAAGGATTCTCCAGGAGGTTTTGGAATTTCCATCACTGCTGCTTTTCAAAACTGAGCTGCACAAGAAGCAACCTGATCTGACTTTGAAGTTAATCCTACTTCAAGATTGGACTAGAGAACTACAGGTGTTGCTCCCAACCTAGATTTTTTTTCAATGATTCTGTAATTATATGATTCTAAGGCATTGTAAAGCATTTATAATCTTTGATGACAATACTGGCTACTGTTGCCCATTTGCAAATCAAGGCGAGCTTGTTGTAGAGGATGGGGAGCACACTTTTCTAACTGAATGATGAGAATTTTCAGTATGAAACAAAGTAAAATGTCTTGTAAAATAGCTGATTTTTCCAGTATTTTCCCATGGGAAAAGAGAATAGATAAGAAGATACTCTTTGCGTATCCCCATATCTCTTGGAATTTCCCCTATTATATGGGAGGGAAAAAAAACAAAAAAATGCTCAAACGGGATATTTAATGTTCATTGGTGGTGTGAAGCATGTCTGACAGAAGTTCAGATCCTTCTCACATGATGTCTCTAATACTATCCTTTAATCATATCCCCACTTGTAGGTGAGTCAGTGATGGTTGGTGGTGGTGGTGGTGGTGTCAGCACTGTTCGGAAGTTCTTCCCTGAGACCTGGATTTGGGAACTGGTTAGCACTGAGTAAGTATGTTTGTTTATCTTCACTTCTTTCTTCCTGTGTGGATTTTTGAGTTGATTCATTTAGCTAAAATGGACTCTGGGAAGGAACCAAGGAACATATATTTGCTTTGTAGACGTGGCTCTACTTTTCCCATCTTGATCAACGACTGTTGCAGAAAAATGTGCTGTGCTCTGTTCCCCGTCTTTCTGATGTGGAGGAATAAATAGGGGCTAAGTGTGAAATGAAAGGTTTTTTTAAGGAGAGAGAAGGAGCTTGTTATTTTTCATCCAATTTTTAATTCAGCAGCAAAAAACTGTTTATTTTTCTTTTCTTTCAGGCTATCACAGCATCTGCAATCAGAATATTTCCATCTTAACTATGCCTCCAGATGCTGTTCTAGAACATTAATCTAAATTTATTGATTCTTATCTGTGTGTTTGAGCATTCTGGTTTTTCAACAATTGGTATTTTTAAATTTAAAAAGTTGAGTATTTGAGTGCTTTTTAACATGTGGTTAACCAGCACCTTTATCTTTACTTCAAACATTATAACATTTTTTTTTAAATATGGAAAAGTATCTTGTAGAAAGTGAGATGAAAACAGAAGTGCTATCTCAAGCAGAGACCCTATTCTATAATTTGTCTTGAAAAATACCAAAGATCATTTCTCACTCTGTGTTTCTTATTCTCTTCAGTTCCAGAGGAGAGGTCGATGTCTCTTACACCATTCCTGACACCATCACAGAATGGAAAGCCAGCGCTTTCTGTGTGCAGGATGATGCTGGGTTTGGCATCTCCTCACCTGTTTCACTGACAGCATTCCAACCATTCTTTGTGGATCTCACCCTGCCATACTCTGTCACTCGAGGGGAAACTTTTAATTTAATAGCCAATGTCTTCAACTACCTCAACAAGTGTGTCCAGGTATATCAAGTTCCCTTTTACTTCCTATGTGGTTTGCTTGTTTCCCAGAGATCTTTTTACTCCTGAAGGAGGAACCTCAGCAGAGGGTATGGGTACTGTGCTGTGCAAAACACAGTAAATACTGAGTAATGCAGCAGCCTCCCTTGCTCTGCAGCCTGACTTTAAGGTCATTGTCCTCCATTTGTAATCTTGCTCCTTCTTCCCTTGTCTCAGATCAGTGCCATACTGGAGCAGTCAAGTGACTATGAGGCAGAGATCCTTTCATCAGGAGGCAACACAGCAACGGTGTGTGCCAATGAAAGAAAAACCTATATTTGGGCTGTTAGCCCCCAAAAACTCGGTAAGTTTGTCTTTTTATCACCTTGTTATATCCCTGTCTGATCTTTCTACTCCTACCCTTTAGGGCAGCATCAATAATCCACAAGCAGGCATTTCCATATAACCCCATTAATTGCTCCAAATTTAGTATTGGACCTCTGCTAAAACTCCTTTAGATGTGCTGAAAGACCAGTGAATTGTTCTGGTGTTTTACCTCTTCCAGTTTTTGGTTAGTCCACTTCCCGCCCATTTTAGGAAGAACTCTTCTTCACTTGCCAGATGTGTGAAATACTATCAGGGTTTCATGTGCCTGTGATCTTTCAGCTGACATTTTTGTATCTAATCAAAGGTATTTAGTAAGAATAAAATTTGCTAATAATTTTGTACTGGATTCTCAGTGGGCAATAAGGACACTGCTCCTTCCCAGTTTTCTAGCTGTGTTAATCCACACTGCCTTCAAGTCCACATTGTCTTTTTTTTAAAAGCTGTTGTAATTACTTGCATATGTTAAGTGCTCCAAAAGTTGAAATATGAATAAAGGCAGAAGAGCTATGATTAAACTATTGCAACTCTGCTCTAGGCCAGAGAAAACTCAGTACAAGGCTAGGAAGACATGGAAACTGGTAGTGAATATCCATTTTTTGGCCAGGATCACCCCTCTTTCTTTCCTGATATCAGGGCACCAGGCAAACACTCCTTTCCACTAATGAACAGACATGGAGTCTTCATGAAATTTGGTTTTACTGAGCTGTCTTTAGAGAAAATACATTTCTCAGCAGTTCATCAGCCTAGAAGAGGCAGTCAAAACCAGGGGTAATTGCAGACATTGAAGATAACTTCCTTTTCTTGGGCTGGCGGGTGGCTTTCCAGGTGAGGTGAAATTCAAGATTACTGCTGAGGCCAAACTGAACACCAGAGATACTGGAAACGGCACATCTTCAGAAGAGAAGACCATTTACAGGGACACCTTGTTTCAAACCCTACTTCTTGAGGTATGGTAGGAAATCTGCAGGTGCTTTCTGCCTCATGGAAGCTGGAATTCCTGTAGCTGTGGGTTGGAAGCAGTTAGGAGGGAGGGAGGGCAGTACCATGAGGAGGGACTGCAGTACCTGTGTACAGTAGGCTTCTCCATATCAAAATAAGAGTGAAAATCACAGTGATCATGGCATCTACTGTCCTCCTCCAACTGTCTCCTTCTTGGGACCAGGAGCACAGGTCCTGACAGCCCATGTTGCCAGGAGGGAGGAGATTCCATACCTTACTTTTAAGCACCTGAGCCTGTGACTCAAATACTAGGGAGGAGGATGCAGGGAAGATATAAAAGGAAAAGGGATTATCTTGAGCATCATAAACCAACAGCTACACTGGATTAATTGGACAGAGTATCTCAGAGGCTGGAAATATCTAATTTTTACTGCTTTTTAAGTAGGAAGTTGCTCTGGATGGGATGTTGGGTAAGAGAGGGAGCCATGGACCAAGAGATACTCTAGTGGAGCTAGGGTAGGACTGGGTGCAAGAGTTGCATGGTCTGGATAACCACATTCATGTACTATCTTACACTGCTAAATTGTCATGGTTTCATGGTGATGTTCTGCACTTTGTCTTCCTGACCACTTCACCACAATCAAACAGCCTGAAGGTATTAAAAAGGAGTTGACTCAGAGCTCCCTCGTCTGTGCAAAAGGTAAGGCAAATTCATTTGTTCATTCATTCATTCATTCATTCATTCCAAGGAGTAAAGTGGAACTGCTTCACTGTGTTGTAGATCTTGTACTATAAAACCGGAGATCCTTCTAGGGGAGGAAAGAGATTTTCAGGGTCAGGGTGCTAGGGTAAAATTCAGGATTTTCAGATACCTTTGACTCATTGGGCAAGTCTCTGAAGCATTTTCTTCACCCAGACTGAAGACTGTAGCAGTCACTGTAGTTGTGCTTATGAAGTAAAGTCTTCTGTAAAAAAACCCATAACTTTAACAATTCTGTTTTTCACATTTTCTCATCAGGCAAAACAATTTCTGAACAAGTGTCTCTCAGCTTGCCAAGAAACCTAGTGCAGGGATCAGCCAGAGCTTATTTTTCTGTCATTGGTAAGTTTAGTACTTAGACTAAATGCAAAACTGTGTTTCTCTTGTGCTGCACCAAGTGCCATCATGTATATGCACACAAACATCATGTTAAGTTGAAGAAGTAATTATTCTTGATTTTAGAAGGTAAGTTTTCTACTTTGCAAAATGGCAGTGAGACACAAAAGTTGCTGAAAATTCTCTCATATCAAGAGAGGACAAAATAGTCCAGTAATTTCCGTTTATATTGCATTTCAGATTATACTGCATTAGCATATCCAGCTCTGTATAGTAAAACAGCTAATTCAGCTGAAAAGTAACATAAGGCAGACTTCCTTGAAAAAAATTATCCTAATTTTTTTGAAAGAAATCTTCAGAACTTTGCTGACTGCATAATTTCAAATTTATCATTTTGCATAATGAAAATTATTTGTAAGTTGCTAAGTTCCCATAGAATAAAAGTTTCAGGTCCCAATCAGCTCTACTGATCTGAAAGTCATTGTTAAGACTCGAGGGTTCTCTTCAGTGAAAATTTTTTGAGGTTCTGAACTCAGATTGTTTTCCAAACACAGTTGGTTTGCATGCCCGTGTCTGTGTGGGGTGTGCTGACGCTGTGCAATTACAGCCTCTGTGGCCCGTCAGCATAGTACCCCACACAACATTTTCACATGTACATGCAGAAACAGGAAGTGGCCTCTAAAGGACAGGGAAATCTAACCCTTCCAAGGATTCATAGCTGTTTCTCAGAAGCCATGCCAGCCAGTATTGGTGCTCATTTTGTTCTCTCAAATTCTTAGTTTCTCCCAGGTGGCCATTATCCTGACAAGAAATGAAAAATGGGGCCATTTCATCACTTTTCTTCTATGGTTACTATGATTTCTCTGTATTAGTCATTGCCCTTGGGTTCATAATAAGATAGTATAGAGCAATGTATATAATAAAAACATGTCTGGACTGAGCTGACTTCTAACCTTTTTCACTCTTCAGGAGACATTTTGGGTACAGCCCTGCGGAACTTAGATAACCTCCTCCATATGCCTTATGGCTGCGGAGAACAGAACATGGCCTTGTTCACACCCAACATCTATGCCCTGGATTATCTGAATAAGACTGGGCAGCTGACTGAAGAGATTAGAGTTAGGGGTACTGGATATTTATCCACAGGTGAGAGGTTTTCAGATTCTTCCATCTTCTTCCTTGGGGAAATGGTCACAGGACCAAGCCTGTCAGAGTTTGAGAAGTGTTTGGACAATGCTGTCAGGCACATGGTGTGATTTTTGGGATTCTGTGCATGCTTAAGAGGTGAACTCGACCTTTGTGGGTCCCTTCCAACTCAGATTAAACTGTGATTCTGTGATCTAATATTGTGATTGTCTGCGTTGAACTCTTCAGCTCCACATAGCGAGCACTCCTCTCTAAATTCCAGCACCACAATTGTTGCACAGGAGCAGGCAATGAGAGCACCCCAAAGCAGCATGTCATTCTTCCAGTAAAAGTAAAAGCAGCTGGAATTCATAGTGGTTATCATTGTTCGCCAGACATACATTACTTGATACTAAATCCAAAAGTCTTACTGCTTCAGTTGAACTAATAGCAGAACTAAACCTTTTCTGTGATTAGAAAATGTGTCTTCTTTATTGTGTTTTCAGGTTACCAGAAACAGCTGTCTTACAAACACCGGGATGGATCCTACAGCTCCTTTGGGTTACGAGATAGAGAAGGGAGTGTATGGTAAGTGACGACACTTTCTATTTCCCTAGCACAGGATCTTTAGGCTTTGAAAAATTATTCAAGTATTCAGTGATTCTTATTTTTAATAGACTAAGTGAATCTAGTTCAATTAATTTGAATCCCCTAATAAAGGAGAGATTAGTAACTGGAAAGAGGGCAACAAAAGGATGGTATGATGGTTGGGAGCTGGAGTACATAATGTTCAAGGGGAAACTGAAGGATTGGGGTTTGTTTAGCTAATTGTGAAGCTAATGGGAGACCTGGGTAAAGGTTTCTGCTGCCTAAATGGGGACTGTGGAAAAACGGAGTCAAGCTCTTGTTGGATCTGCACAGACTAAGGACAAGAGTTGGTCCTTACTCAAGGTGCTACAGAGACAACTCCAAGTGGGTAGAAGGAATAAAAGTCTTCCCCAGGTGAAGGCTGTAGCACTGAGACAAATGCCCAGAGTGGATGTGGATATCTCTATCCCTAGAGATTCTCACATGACTGGACAAAGTACTGAGCAGCCTGACACAGCTCTGAAGTTGGCCTTAGTTTAAGCAGGTGGTTGAACAGGATACTTCCAAAGGTCCCTTCCAACCTGGTTTGTTTCATAATTCAATTAACTAAGACTAGGAATTGCTAACATCAATCATCAAGCTGTGCCTGTACTTTACCACTGCTCTAAAAGAATGGTTTCAGCACAGTAATGGGGAAATATCAGGTCAATTTTTAGTATCAGGATTTTACATATGTTATTTATTTAAAACTTAGGAAACATCTTCTTCTTTAGCCTCAAACATTGTGAAGTTCATTTTATGTCATTTTCTATGCACATCCTATGCACCGGTAAATCTCCTTGGTCTTGCTCATACCATACCTGCTTTCTGTTTCTGGGTCACCTGCAGGCTCACTGCCTTTGTGTACAAGTCACTGGAGCAAGCCAAACGCTACATCTACATTGATGACAACGTCCAGTCTCAAACGTTGATCTGGCTGGCAAGCAAGCAGAAGTCAGATGGCTGCTTTGCAAATGCTGGGTCACATTTCAACAGTGCTTTGAAGGTAACTGAGATAAGTATAGCCACAAACTTCCAGTCCTGCCATCTGGATTGATTTGGATAATTTCTGGCAGACATAAACTTACTCCTCACCACACCCTTACTCTTTCTAGTACTGTTATCTCGTGTCTGTCCTATAGAAGCAGGGCATGATTCTTATGTGTGCTCTTGATGAAGCGGTAAAAACAAACAGAACTTTCTGAGTTATAAGTCTCAGGTTTGATTTTCCACCACTGCATTGTGTGCTCAGTCTCAGGCTATGGTGTGCTTTATTACGCACATATAAAAGTCAAGAAGATGCAATCAACTATTTTGGCATTATCCTGAGTGAACTTGATCTTTCTTGTTCCTGTACACACAGGGAGACAGAAATGACTGCTGATCTCAAATCTAACTGATATATGAACTATGAATTAATTCATATGTTGTTTCTTTCTAGGACATTCGTCCTAACTGGTTCTTTGCTTGTTTTTCTTCAGGGTGGAGAAGAAGCTGAATACTCCCTCACAGCCTATGTTGTGGCATCATTGCTGGAGGCCGGACACTCTGCTGCAGTAGGTGTTTGGTGCTCTGTTAGCCCAGTCAGCCATTTGTCAAACTGACAAGTCACAGTCCTCACATTAGTGTTCTTTTACAATGAGGAACTCGAATACTGTTTGTAGGACAGTAGCTGATTGTAGACAGCAGTTTTCAGAACCTTGCAGTCCCTGCGAGTATTTAATGAGTGTTACAAATCAGTTACAATTACAGTGCCTGTGAACTCACTTGAAAAACCCTGAGGAATCCAGCTGGTTTTAGACAATGGCAGTCTAAGTAGGTGCAAAATCCAGATTGAATTTGCCCACTCCATCCAGAGTCCACTTCAGAATTTTCTCTGAATTTGCCCAGTCCAAAGTTCAAGCTATCCAAATCTTCAGTCTACAAACTCACTTTGTGCTTTTAGTTCTACGTTGTGTTTCCATTTCCCTACAGAAATCTTAATAATGGAAGGAAACTATGATCTGCTGGTTGTAGTACTAGGCATTGGGAAATGAGAGCCAAGTTCTGTTCTGTCTAATATTTTTCCTGCATATCCCGGTGACCTTGTTTTTATGCTGACTTTGTTCTTTGTATAATGGGGAGGAGGAGAATTGTTCCAAATCTGACAAACAATCTGGATGTGCTGATTTTTTGAACATCACTCAGACATGGGGTATGGGCCATCATTCAGGTACATGAGACCTACAGGATGAAAACATTGTGCATAATCAAATAGTTCTTCAGCAACCTGAATTTAGTTTCCAATACCTTCATAAGGAACTCCAAAACCTGGTGCCACATGTTTAAGTGCAGCTGCAGAGACAAGACATGATTAGTAGTGTGCTGGTGATGTCTGAGATGAAGAAGAGTTCACAGAGATAGTCGGTAAGGTTAAAAGGTCTGAAGAGTTACCTTGATAGTTATAGCTAGCAAATGAGCAATATCCATTTGAGAGAGCCTGTTTATTCATGAGATCTCAACACACTTCACATAGTTCTGTAAAAATGGTCCACATTTTATTGCTAAAGCAACTGAGGGACAAAGGATTAACTTGCATAAGGTCATCATGCAAGTCAGGAAAAGAAACCGTGCTCCGTTATTCTGGCCATGCTGCCTCTAAATAAATGCAGAAAGGAGGCAGCATGACTGGAAGGGCATTTTTTTTACAGGATACACTCTGTAGGCTCTTAAACATGCCATGGATCATGTATATTTCTAGCATGAAGAGCCAGAGATTGCAGCTTAAGCAGTGATGGAAGTATGTCAAGAGAAGTGGAGACACAAATGCCGGTACCTGACACCTTACTGTGTTTTTCATTACCAGCACCCTGTTGTTCGGAGTGGCATGAACTGTTTGGAGACTGCATTTAGCAATGGGGTCCACAACCTGTATAACCAGGCCCTCCTTGCCTATGTTTATGGCTTAGCTGGCAGAGAGGAAAGACACCAGTTCTTCCTTGACAAGCTGGATGGGGCAGCTGTCAGGGCTGGTAAGTGCAGCACAGCCATGGTGCAGGCGGTGCAGCTGATGGAATGGCCTGTTGCATCATGTGAGCTGTTCTGATGTACAGTTTTCTCATGTGTGCTCTCCCTTCCCATTTCGTGCCTGCTATGCTACTGAATTTATCTCTAGGAGTTTTTCTATCTGTCTCTTCTGGCTTCACAAAAGTTTGAGCTGTGGCCTGATTTATGAAATTGTGAAGTAATTTAGGTGGAGAGAAAGTCCCCTGCATGTCTCAGTCCAAGGTATTGGAAGATTGTACCTAATTTTCCAGTTAGCTTTCTCGTCTACATGCTGAACAAACCCACTTCCCTTGGCTATGTCATGTGCTCCTGTTTGTGACTGCCTTAGCGTCCTTCTACTACATTGCCTTCACTTCAATCCCTCTTTGACTTGCACAGCCTGCTTTCATTAATTCTCTTTCCATCTCTTCCTGTTTTCTTTTCCATCCTGGAAGTAAAACTTACCCAATCCAGGACACCAAGATCTGAAAAAACTTTTCCATGCTTTTTACACCCTACTTTTCCATTTTCAGGTGGTTCCCTTTACTGGCAGAGAGAAAACAAGCCACCAGCAGAACATTTCTCTGACTTCTATTCCCGTGCCCCTTCTGCTGAGATTGAAATGACCAGCTATGTGCTCCTGGCTCGGCTCAACAGAACCAAACTCAGCCCAGAAGACTTATCTGACATTTCCCGCATTGTGCACTGGATTATCAAACAACAGAACCCATATGGTGGCTTTTCCTCCAGCCAGGTAACAACTGGGTATGGGAAAAAGAAAGCTTCTGGGAGCAGTCCAATCTGCAAGCTGAATCTTGACATGTGACAAATCTTTCTGACTGCATATGCATTTGAGTAATACTGGATAATTGGTGCTTGCAGTGGTTGCCTTGTCAGGGCACACCATGCTCTTCATAGCTTCACACGTAATTTGGTTTTACGCAATGAGAATTTACCTGAATTCCAAGTTAGCCATGGGCAGCAGTCACTGCTGACACAACATTATCCCAGGTCTTCTGGGATAATTAAAATCTGTTGCTCCAGAATTACAGAGTCTGGAATGGGTCAGGTTGGAAGGCACCACAGTGGGTCCTCTGGTCCAGCCTCCCTGCTCAAGCAGAACCATCCCAGAGCACATGGTACAGGATTGTGTCTAGACAGTTCTTGAACATCTCCAGTCAGGGAGACTCCACAACCTCTATGGACAATCTGTTCCAGTGCTTGGTCACCTGCACAGCAAAGAAGTTCTTCCTCATGTTCAGGTGGAACTTCCTGTGCATC
This sequence comes from Dicrurus megarhynchus, assembly GCA_013399195.1. NCBI lineage: Eukaryota > Metazoa > Chordata > Aves > Passeriformes > Dicruridae > Dicrurus > Dicrurus megarhynchus. The sequence goes on along the minus strand of VXAD01013597.1, from coordinate 77,307 downwards.
TTTCTGCCCATTGCCTCGTGTCCTATTGCTCAGCACCACCAAGAAGTGCCTGGATCCATCCTCTGGACACCCTCCCTTCAGATATTTGTGAGATCCTCTCTCAATCATCTCTTCTCAAGGCTGAACAGGCCCAGTTCTGTCAGCCTTTCCTTGTAAGAGATGATCCAGTCCCTTAATCATTTTTGTCACTCTCCTCTGGACATGCTCCAGGTCCTCCATGTCTCTTGTGTACTGAGGAGCCCAGACTGGACACAGCACTCCAGATACACCTCCCTAGTGCTGAGTAGAGGGGCAGTATCAACTCCCTCAACCTGCTGCTAAAGCCCTTCCTAATGCACCACAGACGGCCCTACTGATCACTGGAGCACACTGGTGGCTCAGGGGCAGCTTTTTGTCCACCAGGATGAGTTCTACAGGAACTTGTGTCTTGTCTCCTTTGCTCTTTGCAAAGCCCCCCTGCATTTATGAGTACTGACAAAGCATCAGGGAAATAGGAGCTGTGCTAATCTCACAGACCATCTTACACCTGGATATCTAATTTGGATCATGTTATTCTTTTCAGGACACTGTGGTTGCTCTCCAAGCTTTAGCCCAGTATGGATACCTCACCTTCTCCAGAAAAAGTCTCAATACGGTCAAAGTCCACTTCACGGAGTCCCCCAGTAAGATTTTCCAGGTGGATGACAAGAACCGCTTCTTACTGCAGCAGGCTTCCTTGCCCACCATTCCAGGGAGTTACAGTGTGGAGGTGAATGGCACTGGCTGTGTCTATCTGCAGGTAAGCAAGCTGGGAACTCAGCACCACCCTCTGGGAACTAAGCAGGGGGCTCTCCATGCTTTATTCCTCTCCACGTGCCATGCCAGAGACATAAAACCCTTTAAGTCTGTGACCATCTCACACTTTCTATCTCTTTTAGACCACCCTGAGATATAACATACATTTGCCAAAAAAAGTTGCGGGATTTTCTCTGTCCATAAGGACGGCAAATGTGTCTTGCACAGGCAACTATCCACCAAAGTTCGACCTTGTCCTCTCTGCCAGGTAACTTCCTTTCACTGACCTCCCCCCTTGCATTCACCATTTGATAAAGCATCTGAGAAACCATCTAAGTATACGCAGTTAACTGCTGCTCTGCAGCTGTAGGAAGAAAAACAGGATTACTGAGAGCTAAAAATGTCATTCACTGGTCTCCTTTCCATTTGCAGACCAGACTAACAGCACTTTTCTCATTTTAGTTACACAGGAAACCGCAACGTCTCCAACATGGCTATTATTGATGTGAAAATGCTCTCAGGTTTTGTTCCTGAAGAATCTTCCCTGAAAAAGGTAAAAATTGGGACCAACATGAATGAGAATGCCTACAAACATAGGAAGTCGATAAAAATAGTCTCTGGTTAGCAAATTTGAGCCCATGGGAGTACCACAAAGTCCCTGGGTGTAGCCTTTTCTCACATACTCTGTGTTTCAAATTTGTAGCTGTTTATGTGTTGATGACAAATCTGTTAGGAGTTGCCAAATCCAGTAGCTCAGGAGAGCTGAGAATTCATATCCCCAGGTCCAACCAACAGCAAAGTTCAGTGTGTATTCCAAATAAGCAAACATGCACACTACACACATATATCCATATATCCATGTATCCATATATACATGCTGGCCACACAGAGCAGTAGACAGGAAAGACAGCACTTTCACAAACACAGATAGCACAAATGGCCTTCTCCTGTTCCCTTTTCTGCCTGATCAGCTTAAAATCTCATTTGTGGAAAAGATAAATATATAAATATACACGTGCACATATATACATGCAAATATACAATGTGAGTCCTTATGGTAGCTGACCTCAGGCACTCAGTCTGCTCGGTAGCTGCCCCTGAACCCTTGTTCTGTGGAGTTGATGGCATCTGGACATGTGCCTGCTCCAGGCCTGAGCCCCACTTCAGTGCCTGGAACTGAGGTCCCCATCACCCACAGGTATGCATGGTGGGACCTCTCCAAGCCGTCTTAGACATGCAGCAGATGGGCTGGGGTCCCCTGGTCTCACAGTGATGTTACACAGACACATAGAGAGACATAGGCAAATGAGTCTCCACCAGCTGCTCCAGACCAGTAGCCTCACCAGTGTCCACCTCCAACACCGTATGGTTTCTCCAGAAATAGGCTCGGACATATTGGTCTCTTTGGTAGCTGTCTTGGATCCTCTGGTGTCTTCAATATCTGGGTCAGGTTTATGCCTGACTCAGTAGCTGGCTGCTAGTCCAGTTCATCACTAGTGACCCCACACTGACATACATACCCAACACAAGGACCCTGAAGTCTGGTGTCTCCAGGCACACGGTCCCTGTGGTCTCTGATCCTCTCTTCAGTGACTGAGACTCCCTACACACACATTCACACAGAATAGAGAGCCTTTCACCCTGGAAAATTGTCAGGAACAGAGATTAATAAGAAGGAAGGAGAGACTGTGGTGGCCAAGTGCAGGGCAGACAAGTGTGCTGGCCACCAACCTGTTAATGTGCAATTGGCCTCTTTTGTCTCATTTTCCGCCCTTTTTCCTTCCAATTGGATTTTATCCCTCTCTTTGTTACTTCTGGTTCTTCCCCTAAACATCTGTTTCTTGAGTCCCAACATCTCATACTCAGCCCTATGGTCTGTAGGCAGCATTCCCTTTCAGCCTGCAAGCTGATCTGGGGATATTCTGCTGTTCACTCACCTGGTGGGTCTCCCTCGCTGACAATGGACTGGTCACTGCCCTGTGTCAGCCCCAGGGGGAACCAGGTCAGAGTGCTCCAGTGGCTCTGCTCAGGTTGCTGGGGTTGCCCTGTGCTCCTTAGTGTTTGTGTGTATGAGTCTGTAGTCACACAGCCTAACAGAATCCATGTGAGAAATACTTCTGCCACAGTTTAATTGCTTTAATTGGCATTTTGCATTATTATCCCTTTGACCAAGGTTATTTCTTCCTCTCCAGTACAGTTTAACAAACAAAAAAAAAGGGAGCATTGATCCTCCTCCTTTACTATCCAGAAACTTGGTTATGATCATGACAATGTTGGGGACAGCACTGATAAGCACCTCATTTCAGTTCCTAATGTGATTTAGGTTCACAATAGATGAGTTAGCTTCAAGCCATGAGCTGAATTTTCAAGTAGATAAAAAGAAGAATGAAATTCTTTGTAGAGTCTGCTCTTAGCTTTGTGCATTTGTAATCATTCAGCATTCAGGCCTGAGCTTGTTTTTTGGCTAAAACTGTATGAAATTAATAAATCCTCTTTGGAAGATTTTTCTATTGAGATGCTATGCTGTTTGGCATCCTACTCCTCTTCATAAACACTTGGGGGGAAAACAGGTGTTTTTCAAAGTTTGGAATATTTTAGATTTGTATGTTTTGGTAGCAAAATAATTTTGTTCACATTCTTTTCTAAACATTTTTAAACTTTTGCTATTTAAAATGGACTAGCAAATGAGTCAGCTTGGGCTGCAGAAATTAATCGTAAATTCTCTTTGAAATGAGAGCATTCTTAGGTTGATGATAAAAGTCACAAGTATCAAAGCTGAGTGGTAAAACTGTTCACCACGGTGACTGGTCTGGATGCATCAGGTTATAAAAACACTAAACTTGCATTTCTTTTTTTTGGCGACTAGATGGCGGGGTGGCATAAAAGGAGCGCGGCAGCCACTTTAAATGCATTTTGCTGTGGAATCTGTAAGTCTCCTTGGCAATTCTCCCGTGCTAACACTGCTGTATTTTGCCTTGTTTAAAGCTTCAGTACGAGAATTCTGTTGTGGATCGTGTAGACATCAAGAACAACCACATACTTTTCTACCTTCAGAAGGTAAGTCTGGGAGGTTTCCTTTCGGTTTTATTAAACTGGAAGTTTAAAACAGGCTCCCAGATAAAAGAAAAATCTTGTTAATGGCATATTAACAATACACGTGCCTTAAGGATGTAAAGGTACTTCACTCGATCCAACATCAAATAGATATAGATATAGATATAGATATAGATATAGATATAGATAGATATATAAATATAGATAGAGAGATAGAGAGATCTGTAGTCTTCTCACCTCAGAGGAAGCTTGAAAAGAAGAGGAAGATGAGCAAGGAGGAAAGTACTTTGGGATATTTGGCTGCAAGAGTATGGAATGAGGATCAGAATCACAGGGGAGAATGGGGATATTGAGATCAAAGTAATTAAAGAGAGAAAAGCATGGAGGGGATTCTTAGGGGTACTGAAGGTGATTTTAGCTGGGAAAAGGCAAGGAAAGAAGCTAACAGCAATTTTCAATTACAGGATGAATGCTGATGTGCTGAAAACCACACTAACAGGGAATTAGGTTGGGATAATTGGCAACGGAAATAGGAAGAGGAAGAAAGGAAAGAGCACACAATTTTAGCAACCAAATGTATTTAACAACAGCTTTTAAACAATTATCTGATTTGACATCAAGTTAACAAACTGGAGGGAACTGTAGAATGGCAAATTTTCACACAGTCTGATTCAGAAATTAATCTGTTCAACCTTAGCCTCAGGGATAATTATGAAAAGTTCTGATGCATTGTCTTGTTTTGCCATTTCCAGGTGTCCCAGAAGGAAATCAGCTTCTCCTTCAGTGTGGAGCAAAGCCTGCCTGTCTCAGACATCAAACCAGTGCCTGTACATATATATGATTATTATGAAACAGGTAGGTGACCTCAGCAGGCCTCAATAAAACCTGTGAAAGCAAAGTAGACACAAGGGGACACCCACTTAACAATTCTGCTGGTTTTAATTACTAGATCACAAAGGTTTTGTGGAGCATAGATAGTTCCTGTCCTCCAGTGTTTTCATTTCTTGCTTCATTTCAACATTAGGCAGATAAGAAAGTGATGCATGAGGAGTTTCTTTCTTACAAACCACATACAAAAAGAAGTGTGGTTCTACTTTCTTTCCACAGTTTGGACATGATGGTTAAAATCAGTAACTCAAAGGCAGCAGTGTTCCTGACTTCCCTGAACTGCATTATTTAATTTTTTTTACTTAATATGGCCATAGTAGGCCGCAGCAAAAAGACCTTCCTTAGTGGAATTTAAATGCTTAAGTAGGAATGACAGTCCCACTTAACAAAAGAGGAGTTTAAGTAACTAAAACTAGAAAATTAAATGCCTGACCACCTTTCTTGAACATCCTAGCAGATTAGCAGCAGTAACAGTCAAAAAATTGACCCTGGAGTGTGTTTTCTGCCACCTAATCCACATCTTGCATGGTGACAGCAATGATGTGTCCTGACAAACATAGTCAGAGGAGTGCACTGGTCTCTGACTATGCACCCTTGCAACTGGGTGCCCTGACAATTTGGAGTCTACCACAAAATTTATCAAATGTCTTCTGTTTTGTAGCGTGCTAATGACAGGTGCAGGTAGACAGGGGTCAGAATGATTTCTCTCTCTCACACAAATGTCTTCTTCCTTTCTTCTTTCCAGATGAATATGCCTTTTCAGAGTACAACACACCCTGCTCCCCACCTTCCAAATGAAACCAAATGATGTGTGCCAGAAGAGGTAATGATTCAGAGAGTATCAGGCAAGCAATTGTAGAGCAAAAAGGATAAGAGACTTGGTTGTTTCTGGGACCGCAATGAAAAACATGTAGAATAATGAGGAATAAGCAAATCCCATATTGCTGTAGATCAGAATGACCCATTCTGGCCCACACTTCAAAAAGAACTTTGGGTCAATGTGGATTAGAAACTGCAGATAAAGTGCTTTTCCTGACAAGGGAGATACTGTGCAATTGTTGACTCTGACCATCCATCTTGTTTTGAAACTTACTACATATTCCAGTGGGAGATTTGTGTAAAGGTAAACACTTGAAATGTGTGTTCTTGGCTGTAGATTCCTCTTAAGAAATCCCAATCTCAGAGAATAATGTGCTCCTGCTGCTTCTGTAGGTTTTACTTCTTTTGGTCTTTCCATGACCCAGAAGGAAAATCCTGAAGAAATTTCTTTGATCCTCACCTTTTTCAGCAATTGAACTGAATCATTTACAGATGGCAGAATTCTAGTCACAGGAAGACAACTTTTTTGCAGGTTTTGCCTCTCTTTAGAAAGAAATATTTTCTTCAGATTAGCATCTTATATTTTACTGCTGTTTGTAATAAAACATTCTGATTGGCAACGGTATTTGTCCCAGTCTCCACTCCTTGGTCTGTCTAGAAGTGGGTGATGCAAGGTATTTTATAAGCTAAAACATTCAAACCTTGGACAGGTCAATCAATGACTCCCTGACATCAAGGACATTCTGTGGCACAGCCACGATGGGGGCCCTGACCCATGTGATGGAAGCTTTCCATCCAAAGGCTGTTGCTGGGAAAAATCAGAGATTTGCAACACAGAAACTTGGAAAAGGGGTTAGGGAGGAATGGTGGGTCCAATGGAGCCCTTGGAGGGAGAAAAATAAAATGGTTTGGAGGGAGTGAAAAATAAAGAGATCCACAAGGAGCTTAGGATGACAGAAACTAACCAGCATAAGGGTGTTCAGCTTGAGAGTGGCACTGGGGCCCAGGCAAAAAAAGCAGACTTCAGCAGTTCAGCAACAGCAGGACCTAGGAAACCTTGGGAAGCAGCTAGAGAGTTGCTCTAAAGAGATGAAGAACTGGACATAGGAACCTAAGGCTCTTTGTGAATTTAGATTCTGGCAGATGTGAGCTAAGTGCCTTAACACCCTTGAGAACCTGGCCCCATGCACTGATTCTCTCAGCTTTCTGGCATTTGAAAGCATCAGGCACAGAGCAGCTTTTCATGTGGTAGCACTGTGCATGCAGGAGAGCCTGAAGGGGCACTTTGATGCATAAAACAACATTTATGAACACATATGCCACCTACATTTATGGGTACTTTCCTTAAGACGGACAGCAATATGGGAATGAAGTTCTCTGCTTTTTTTTTTTTTTTTTTAATTGCATTTAAGCTTGATTTACCAACAAACAAGAGTAGTTTCTTCCCTGCTGATTCTGGTGGAATTTCTACCTTGTGAAAAAAATAATGACATTTTGAGAAAAAAAGATATTGTGAGGTGAGTGGTTTTCAACTCTTTCAATTCTGCTCAGAACACAGAGTTTCTACCCCCAGCATTTCTCTTCCCATCAGAAGCAACCCCTGGGTACAACCCTTGACCCAAAAACTCACACTGAAAGCAGTGTTTTCATGTTTGCATGAGACCTATGGTGACTTTTGCTACAGACAGACACATGCTGAGAAATAAGTTATGACTCTGAAGATGTTAAGGGGACAAGTTGCTTTTCACTGACCCCAAGCTCCCCCTTGCTCTCCCATCCCTGTCAGCAAAAAAAGATTGTGTGAGCTTCAAGAGGGGTCAGTCAGGCTACTTCAATCCACCTTCCTCAGCTGTGTAAACTCAGCCTGCTGCTAAACAAAAGCCTTTGTTTAATGCCATTCCAGTGAATGGCCAACTGCAAGCCTGGTCAGATGGAAACTGATATGAAATGCAGATTCTTTCAAAAGCACAGCATTTAAATTTTACTACAAATTTCCAAAACACTAGGCTGAGAGGGAGTGGATGGAACAATGCCATCGGTACCTAGCAAAATCTGCATTTTACAGCCTTCTTTTACCTCTTTAACTCTTTTCACTGCACTGAAACTAGTGAACCAAATTTTTTTTCTCATGGAACTGGCATCATGTGAACCTGCTGCTTCACAAACTCAGTTTGCTTAACCTCAATGCAAGTCAGATGAAAAGATGTAACAATTAAAAGGAGCTTCAGATACCAAGCTTGTAGAACCATGTGAATAAATCAGAAAATGGTAAGGGCTGTATCCCATCTCAAAAAATGCCAAATACAATACATTTACACTCAGTTTCCTTACTCTGATTGCTATAGTCAGAAAGATGCTCTAGAACTCCAAAATTATCACGAATCAATCTTCCCTTTTACTTTCAGTGTGCAAAAAGATCATCTACCTCCTTACACTTCTTCCAGCAGCTCCTTCGGGACCCATCTGCTGTAGCCCATGGGAATGTGCCAGGACAGGCTCTGGGGGTTTTTTACAGAGGTGCAAACTGCCAGGACTCTGCCACTGCTTTGTGTAACGGCAAAGCACTTGTGCTACAAGCAACTATGAGTGACACTAGACATGGATGTGAGGCTCCAGTCACTCCCTCATTTCCACACAGTGCTCTCCAGCAGACAGTTTTGCCTAGTGCTGGTCATTTAGGGGTCAATAACAATAAAAACCAACTAGTTCTTCAAAAGAGTACAATCAGGACTTTCTCTGACTCCCTGTTTGCCTGAGGCCAGTTTATTCGCCCTGAGACAACTTGGAAACTTCAACTGTTTAGGAAGATAATAAAAGATAATAAAGACTGACAAGTCTTCATCAAGGACACATCCTCCAGCTTGTTCTGTACAGTGCTCAGCTGTTCAATATATAGCTGCAGAATATATTTTCACTGGAGACAAAGCAGAAGTAGCCTTTATGTGAAGCGAATGAATCAAAAAAAAAACTTTTCAGGCATAAGGTCAGGGGTTGAAGGCACAAACAGGCTCTCCCTGGGGGGCATCCTTAAAGTAGTGCAATTAATATATCGGGTAGCAGAAGAGTATTGTTTTGCTGCCAAGTGGATAATAATAACAGATAAAGGGAGAGAAAGCTGCGGGCTCTGAATAGCATTTGCATGCCTTCCATAATGTGTCTGGAACAAGTTCCATTTCTGGTCTGTTGTAGTGGAAAGAAAAAGCCTTTGCAACAACAAAAAACTGGATTTAGAAGGTAGATGTTGGTCAATGGCAAAAAGATCAAAGTACTCACAAAGACTGAGCCTCCAACATTTAGTGTTATCAGTCAGTTGTGAGAGACTCCTAGCCCCAAGCTCTCTTTCACATTCAAGTCCTAGCAGTATCATGCCTACGTTGAAGACAGACTTCAAAGAAATGAGAAGAGGTAATCCCTGCTCTAAAAGATGTAAGTCTCACGTCTTGCATTCATCTCCTATGAACTTTTGGTGCTGATAACATCATTTTACAGCCTTGAAGGGAGACCCACACTTCCTTTCTCAGAGCAATTGGATTAGACATACAGCATTTCCCGAAAAATATGACCAAGAAATTTCCTTTGGCCCACAAAGCTGCATCCAAAGACACATGTACAAACACTGCTCCTCCATAGTTCTCTTCCCACAGACCAACTTGCAGTTCAGACAGAAGATTCAAGTCTCTTACGTCAACAGTGGCTGCAGCTCCAGGAAAGGACTTTAGGGGTATGATTACATCAGTAAAGCCCTTGTAGGATCTGTAGGCTGATGGCTGAAATCCCAAGGGAAAGCACAAGTGTATGACCCTTCTCAAGTCAATCCAGAGAAGAAGGCCAACCAGCCAGGGAAGGAGAAGAGAATAAGATGGACTAATGGAGCCTCAAACACTTACAAATCTGTCATTACAATATATTTATGAGTCATTTCTGCAGAATGAAATTTAAAAACAGGCTTTCCATAAAGCAGAGAAAAGCCATTGCAATATGAAAGCCTCAGAGAGCTACTTCTTTCCACATGTGTCCGTCACGAATTGTCACCTGAAATGAAAGCAAATGCTTCTACCTTCAGAGTGCAGAAGTTGCAGCTGTGAGGAGAGGATAGTTGTGCACAGCTGTGAAATAGAAACAAAGGGTTAGAGGTTTGATCAGAGATGAAAAGGTCAGAGAATGAGTTGGGCATCCCTCAGCATGCTAGAGATGGCTGGTCTTAGACACCTTTCTGGTAGCCAGGAGAGCCAATACATGACAACATCACGTGCAGCTTGTGTCAGCTCTTGGTACACAAGATGATTTCTCAGAACCAGTCATGAGCTGATTGCTGGCATGACAGTTTTAGGGAGGCAGCATGCAGCCAGACTAGTTGTCCCACCACAGGAGAAGGCTTAACTAGTTGCGTTTTAAGAATTACACATCAAATGTTCCTCTCTTGATATTCATTTTTAAATATTTTCTTTTCCCCTTTTTAATAAAAGCCTGACTTATATTTGCAAGTGTGAAGAATGAACTTACCAAGTACCAGAGATTTTTTGAGGGGCTTATACAGATATTTTATTGGTGACCTCTTTGCATTTGAACTGAACCCTTGATGCTGCCTATAAAGACCACAAAGAAAGGAGGGCTGAAAAACTCTGGTTCCTGTCCATGCAAGGACAGTAAAACTGCAAAGCATTCCCGAAAGAAATGCAGACTCTCTTATTAGCCTAACTGTAGCACTGCATTTGTAGCTTAGCCTGAAAGCTGACAGGTAACTTGTGTATAACTAGGAAAGATAATTTCATTTGTATATCCACTAGTATCCTCTCTGAGGTTTGTGCAGGTGCAGTGACAGTACTCAGATTCCAGCTTCACTCACCTTTCACTGGCGTCTGCCACCAAAACTGCACAGCAAAGACAGTCTCAATACTTTAGTTCATACAGTTTTGCCTGCTCAAACCTCAGCCTCTACACTTACGTGGAGAAAGTCTCAGTTTTGAAAACAGATTATGGATGACCCATCCTCACTCAACAGAGTCACTGGCATAACAGAATCCTTGCAACTGGCTGACCTTCAACTACCTCCATCTTTTACATGGCTGCCTTTTCCAGGCATCACAGACCACTGAAATAAACTGCAGTTCTCCCCACCACCACGTTTTGTTGAAAAAATTCCATCACTCATCAAAATCACTGCAAGCTGTGACTATTCTACTAGGGATATACTTACTTTCTTTTATGACCTCACCATCCTTTTAGCTTGCAGAGCTGCTAGAGGGCTTTGCCAAGGCTCACATGTCTTAGAACAATGAAAGAAATCTTGCATGCTTGACTAGAGACCCTATTGACCAAGCAGGGCTTTATCTGTAGTTACCATGTTTCAGCATTGTTCCCCAAACACCTGGGCCAAACCAAGCATTTCGACCCTTACTATGTCTAAACAAATTGTTACAATCTAATCTTCTTAAAGAAGGTTTTATAGGAAGCAGTCATAGCCAAAATCACAGATTGATTCAGTGCTTTTCAACTAATTTTTGTAGCTGTAATATCCAAGTTTTCTTTGCATTGATCCTCTTCTGAATGCAGTAATTAAGCTATTCACAAGAAAGGTGACAGTGCCTACACCACAAATATATGGTTACAGACCTTGCAGACACATGCAAGCTGGCTTTAGATGGCATGAGTGAGAAGGAGTACTAGAATTAAATGAAATGTGAGCAGCCACAAATGCTCCAAAACCAGGAAAAAAACCTGGAGCTCCAGAGACTGTTGTAATTTTCCTAGAGCCATTTGGTGATTCCCACAGGAAAGAAATAGAGCTCTTCTGAGTAACAGTGAGTGAAATTTGAGGTCAAGAAATCACACAGAAAGACACAGAAATTACTGTGACTGAGAAGCTCTATATGAAAAAATAGTTGGAGCTGAGTAGTGTTACTATAGCATTTCACAGCAGGACAGATTTTATTTGTGAAGATAATCTTTTACTGGTAGAACATCTCTAGTGCCTCAAATAAACCAAACCACAACCATAAAGACACAATTTTTGCTAGCTCTCCCTGCAACAGGACCCTTTCAGTGGCAGAAAGCTATCCACACTTAGCTGGTGGGACATGTTTTAACAAAGATAAGTAAATCAAATTTAACTAAAACAAACAGCTCATTCTGCTATTGCCGAGGCTCCCTCTCATTGCTCTCCATCTACAAACACACAGATCTCTCTCTGTGTGCTACAGCTAAGCACAAGGAACTGAGGTCTGAAGTTATGGCTCAGGTAACGCTCCAAGTTAGGCTGGCAAAAAACTCCTTTTGAGTCAAGAATGCAAGATAATCCGTCTGTATACAAACATTTCTCCAACATTACCCAAAACCAAGAACCTCTTCCAGTACCTGAAGCTATAAGAAATATGGAGAGAGACTACTTACAAGCCCAGGTAGTGATAGAATGAGGGGGAATGGATTCAAACCAAAAGAGAGTAGGTTTAGATTAGATATTCAGAAGAAATTCCTTACTGTGAGCTTGGTGAGGCACTGGCACAGGTTGCCCAGAGAAGTTGTGGATCCCCCATCCCTGGAAGTGTCCAAGGTCAGGCTGGACGGGGCTCTGAGCAACCTGGTCTCATGGAAGGTGTCTCTGTCCATGGCAGAGGGGTTGGAACTGGATGATGTTTAAGGTCCCTTTCAACCCAAACCATCCTCTGAGTCTATGAAGTACAGTCCTGTGACCTGGTGATGGAGTAACATCTGCCTAACTTCCCCATAGAGCAATCTTCACAAGCTTCTTGCACATATGCAGTTGAGTTAAAAAGAATGGACAGGATCTGAAAAGCCAAGACATGCAGTCAGCAAATAATAATGATAAAAAAATCATTTAAAAAAAGTCAATGGTTTCATAACGCTTTGCCCTGAAAACAACCTTTTTGTTGTATCCAGTGGAATGTTGTTTGATTTTCCTGTGAAAGACAAATTGTTATATGTGACAGCCAAGAAGATGGGATGACCTCTAGTTTCCTTTGTTGTGATAAGATACAGTGGCTTTTTTTCACCCAGGGGACTTGTTTGGTTGCAAACGTATTGATGCAATAACTTCTCTATTACAGATGATTGCATTTTTTGTTTGTGCATTTCCTTACCAGATGCACTTTCTTCATTGTGGTTAGTGGACGGTTTAAACTAGTGCAGTTAATTATCTGGATACAGGATGCATGGGTAATCTTTGTCCTTGATTTGGCTGCTGTTCAGAAGGTATATGTCTACAGGAGACATTGTGACTAGTGCCAGTTCTTAGAGATAAATAGTGCACCAGAGTCACAATCCTGCCTATTTTTGGGGCAAAACTCCTCATTGTAACAGCAAATTATACACAACTACCCTTCTCTATCTCTACAGCCTTTGAATGTCACCTAACCTACCTGACCCTCTGAGGAAACTTTCAAAAGTAGCTTCAGAAAGCTTCTGTATGGTGATGATTGTCAAATCAACTTGTTTGGAATTAATGCTTTATTATGTTGCAATAAATTTCTAACTGCCTGAGAAAGTCACAAAAATGAAGAACATGCAATTCTGACCATGTCCTTTTTTTTGCAATGTCAGCTCAAGTTCAAGACTTTGTCAGTGAATTTCTATTCTTGGCAGCTCCTGGTATGGGTATTCCATGGCAGAAGAAATAAAGGCTGATACTTAGTGAAACTCCTAAACTGTAGAACCTGTAGAGATCCTCTTCAACAGAAATGATACTGAGGTGGGCTTTCAGAACAGAACCTCAGACTGCTGCCTGTGGTCTAAGCACCCACACCATGTCACGGAGACACCTCTGGGGAACCACCTGTTACTTCTGCCCTGTTCCATTTCCATATGGTTTGAGACTTCTGTGAAAAATTTGAAGGCATAAGTGAAAAACATTTCACAGCCATCCTATATGCCCTGTGTTTCTACTGAAGGAAGTTTCACACACTAACAAGAAACTAGAAGGGACAGTCATAAAACACATCAAGAAATGAGAGAAAACATGCTCCCATATAGGTACTCTGCCTTTGGACCCACAGCTCTTAGGCTGCAGGCCTACAATATTTAGCCATGTTGGTAATATACAGGGGTGCGTTGACCCCAGGGAGCAGCCAAGCAGCCACCCAAACTTTCACTCACTCCCACTTTCCAGGAGGGAAGTCAAAGAGACTAGTGGCTTGAAATAACAATAGTTGAAAAAGGAAAGCAGAAGGTGCACATGAAAGAGAAGCTAAAAGAGGGACTTACTCACTTCTTCCCACTGGCAGGCAGATGCCCAACCACTCCCTGAGAAGCAAGGCCTCAGCATGGGCAGTGGTTGCTTCCGAAGACAAACGGTTTTGCCACAGATGCTGTCCCTCCTCCTCCTTTCCCCCACCTGTTATTGCTAAGCATGGTGTCATAGGGTAGGTACACGATATCCCTTTGGCCAGTTTGGGTCATCTGTCCTGGCTGTAGCCCCTCCCAGTCCCTTGCCCACCCCAAGCCTGCTGGTTTTTGGCTGGGAGGTGGGGGAGGTAGAAAGCCTTGACACTCTGCAAGCAGTCTTCAGCAATTGCCAAAACGCTGGTGAGTTATGAACACTGTTCTAGCCTCAAATGCAAAGCACAGCAGGCTACTGTGGGGAAAGCTGACTTCATAACCTCGTCCCAGACAGACCCAGTACCAATACTAATGGAAAAAAAGTTATTTACAGTTACCAAATAACTGCTTTCCAGCATTGTTTTTCTTGTGGGGAGCAGCCCACCCAAGTGCTTTGTTTTCTCTTCAGAGTACAAAAGAACAAAAGAACTTCCTTCTCCCTAATAAAAAACTCAATTATCTTCCACACAGGTGTGAAAACTGGAAACCAGGGGAACTAACAAATTCCCATAGACCCAGCAACTAATTCCAAGCTGAAATTAATCAAACTTCAACAATGCTGTTAAGTGCTCAATGGCTAAGGTAGAAGTAATTAAGACTTTTTAGATCTCTTTCTGGTTTTAGCTCCTCTATTTTTCCATTTCATCAATTTTCAAAACACCTATGAAGCAACGGAAAAGAGAGGTCAATCTATTATTTTAGTCAGAATCTGGTGACAAAGTATAGAAAATTAGTCTACTTCACCCAGACTGTCAACCCAGATGGTAAATTCCAAGGACAATGGGGAAAACCTTCAAATGTTAATCTGGTTTGGCAGACTTATTTTGGTTTAGGTCACTTTGTGCTTTTCAGTGCTGTGACAAGTCTCTGTGCAAAAATCAAAGCCCCTTCCCTTGAAAACAAGACCACTAAAGATATTTTGTGCAGACATTCAGAGAACTGCAGTGAAGTGTTACAGTCCGGAGACGGTGGGTTGATTTTGATTGCAGTAGTGTTAGGGGAGGTTCTTGCAAGGGATGGGATAGACTGGGATCTCCACCCCTTGCTGCAGTTATAAAGGCACTAACATCAAAGGAAGGAGCCCGGCAGGAGCTGAAGAGCCAACTTCCTTTCCTCTGGAGCACGGGCTGAGCAATGCTGCAGAGCTGTTAAACTAGTAGGCAAGGAATTGTTACATGGGAAGAGAACTTATCTCTTTCTTCTGTCTCCCAGTGAGAAAAATGTGGCTGAAGTTTCTTTTGGCTATTCTTCTCTGGAATGTAACAGCTGCAAAGGAACCTGAGCTGTAAGAACTACCCTATTGCTACTATTAATATTTATGAAAAGGCTTTAAAGACAGTGCTAATCGGTGTTATTAATTTTGCTCTAAATATTAAATATTGCCGGGGCTCATCTTTTATATCTGGAGAGCTAAAGTGGAATGGGGATGGCAAGTTAATCGTTCCCATTTAATATGACCAGACCTTCCACCTATTGCAGAACTTCCACAGAAGCTGACGTGTGCCCAGAAAAGGCAATAGCAGTAGTGACAGCAGGGTGCTTTACTAAAACCAGGTGGGCCCAGGGCTCAGACAGAGGGCAAAAGGGCAAGAGTTGGGGGCAATACCAGAGTTGGGGACAATACCAGGGCTGGGCTAGGTCAGAGCTGCAGGACAGAGTGAGGAGCACTGGCAGTGTCGTAGTTAATCTAAAGTAATTGGTGGTACTGAATAATAACAGTGTTGTGTGTTCACTTTATCCTGTGGAGGCTGTTTGTCCCTTACATATGAATGTGATCACTTTGTTGTTTGGATCTCACAGGCAGTATGTCCTGATGGTGCCTGCTGTCCTCCAAAATGACTCTCCAGGTCAGGTCTGCCTGCAGTTCCTTAACCTCAATGAGACAATATCCGTCAGAGTAATCCTAGAATACAGCTCTGTTAATACCACTATTTTTAAGAAAACCATGACAGCAAGCAGTGGTCTACAATGCTTCAATTTCAAGGTAAGTTAATTTTAATTTATGTCCCCAGGGAAATGAAATGTAAACAAGGACAAGAAAATTAAAGCAGAGAGCACAGAAAAGGAACAAGCAGGGAAAGAAATAAGACTTGTTAAAGGAAAAAGGAAGCATAGGGGAGTAACACAGTAACAGACAAGGAGGCATTTTTTATAGACATAAGTAGTAAGAAAAAACCCAGGAAAGGTGATGAAGTTGGTAGAAGTGAGATTGTGTCTCTTCATAGGAGCCCAGGCCACAGGTATTGCTGTTCAGCAGGTTCTGGGGCAAATTACTTCAGGACTAACAACCTCCCCGTGTTTTCCTGTTTTTTCACAGATCCCTCCTGTCCACTCTGCACCACTGGCTTTCATTTCCTTCTCTGCCAAGGGCACCACTGTCAGCCTAGAGGAGCGGCGGTCAGTGATGATCTGGAGCACAGACAGCATCGTCCTTGTGCAGACAGACAAACCCATCTACAAACCAGGACAGACTGGTGAATGTCCACTTTGTCTATAACATGGGCCTTAGGACACAATTTCTTTAGACAGAATTCCTCTGCCTGGTGTTTTTCAGGCTGAGCTACATTCCAGGCAGTTTCTTCAGAGTTTCTGTTAAAACTATTACAGTTATTTGCTGTGGAGCTTAGGGAATCATCGTCAAGATGTCAGGAGACTGTCATCCCATGATCTCTATTACTTTCTTTGTCCCTTCCTCCCAGGGGACAGAAGCTGTCACTGCTGCTGTTCCATTACTGATGACAGGCCAGGATAGCGGGAAGAGGTGATTAGATCTACCTGGCATAAAACCATGCTTCCAGAATCTTCCCTCTGTGGTGCTGGTCAGCATCAAAATAGTCTAAACACCAAGAGTGAAATCCATTACTTTGAAATTAATTATAAGCTGTTAAAGACAAAATCATGCTATTTACCTTCTGCCTTCTGATGTGTTTGGACTTTGGATTTTCACGTTGCATTCTTGCACTTACGCTATTCCCTTATCCATGCTTCTCTCATAAGCAGAGGTCCACTTATCTAGATCCGTTCTCAATTCACTTCTAGGCTTTAAGGCTTCTAGCACACACTTTAGGAAACACTAGGAGAAAACTTCTTCCCTGAGAATAGTCACATAATGCAGACATAAGACTAGATTAGTTTTACTTTAATTAGGATGAGTTTTATCTACACAGATACATAGTATGAAGGAAAGCTTACCAGTTGGAATTTGGTGCCACCAAGGTGTCCAACATGAGTTGTTTATTGGTCAAATGGCTTGGTTTTGAGCTGGGAAAAGAAGCAGACTAAACTAAATTATTAAAAGGTAATGCAGTTTTGTTTGTTCAGTCATCCCCTTTGTGTGAGGTTAAACTTTTATGAAAGTAAACTTTTCGTTAGTAACATTAAAGGAAACTTTTATGAAAGAGTACAAGAACTTGATGCTAGGGAAATGTCCCTTAATCAAAGTCTGTGTAGGATTCTTCTACCTTCAGGTGCATTTTATTATGTGCATCCCATGCAAGTGGCACTGTTGGAGGATCCTGGGAAACCAGGAGTACTAATGAACGCAAAAGTCATGCTCAGACAAACAAACTACGGTCAATGCTAACACCCTGTTCCTTTCCTTTCCAGTGAGGTTTCGTGTTGTTGCCCTGGATTTCAATTTTAAACCTGTACAGGAGAAGGTGAGTGACCAGTAATATTCCCCTGGATTTAAAACTTCCGGGAGACAACTTCTCAAATTTTACATAAAGGATTGCTGTGGATAAAATGAGATCTTGCAGAGACTAAATGCCAAAGGATTTACCTTATTTCCCAAGCACATGCTGTAATCCACCCTGCCATTAGAGGCACAGGGAAGAAGGCAATTGTGTAGCAGTTTGAATTCCTGACACAACACGTTCTGCTATGGCTGGGAAAGAGGCTTAAGAAACCCCTCCACTTTGTTGCTGCAGACTTTATCTTTGCTCTGACCAGACAGCCCATGGTTCAGTCTCCTGCTGTTCCAGTTCAGCAATTGTTGCTTGCAGGCATCAGTAAATCATCCACCTGGCACTATGCCCATTTTGGAAATGGGGGAAATGAAAGAGAAAGTTGTTGCCACAATTGTTTATCCCCTCAGAGGTATTCTTTCCACTGCCAGCAGTCTCTCTTCATGCTCACAGTCCATAAGCCAATCGATGGAAGGGTCTCCACCGGCCTCCTCTCCTGTGCTTGTAATGCAGGAGACACCACTGTGGTAGCAAAAGAGCTGGTGCTAAAAAGAAGCCCAAATCATGGTTTGTGTGCACCTTTATAACTCTGCTCACTCATATACTCTGGGATTGCACTAAAAACACTATGATCAGAAACTGTCCCACCATTCTCATTTCAGCTCTCTCCTTTACGCAAGCGTCTTATTGAAGTAAAATTGCTGTTAAACTGATTAAAATAAGAGATGAGGACCTCTGATTAATGGTATTTTACTGAATATTGGTAATACATTTCTCACAGTCTTGAGAAAAAATAATTTTTGTTCAATCAGACACCTAATCTCTTCTTCCACTTTGTTTTTTCCTATTTCAGTACCCACTGATTTCAATTCAGGTAAGAAATTTTTGTCTTTGCACTGCATTACTCAGGGCACACGTGCTTGGGTGGGTTTGTATGTGTCCATACACAGACAAATCTTGCTGCTGAGTACACCAGCAAAAATTAACAGAAACTCCGCAAAAAACAAGGATGCTCTTTGAGCCTGGCTGACATGGAAAGCACACCTATAATCATTCCAGCAGTCAAAAACTGTAGTGTTCTCATGTCTGTCTTTGACTCCCCTCCCCTTCCCCCAGTTTGCTTGACTTATTTTGGAGTATATCTTTGTGTAACTCTAGTGCTGCCAAAAACTATGAACAAATATAGGTTGTGAATACAACTACTAGCAATCTTAGTACTTTCATGGCATTTTCTGCTGATTTTTAGCACAATTGCGATTCATGTCTAGACAGCATAGAAGTTTTTTACAAGTATACAAACTTACAAGTTTTCATGTTACACTGTGAAGTCAGGGGACTTTATTTTCTTTGCAGTGAAAACATACATATTTTGAGCCCTCCAAGTGTTTTTTTCCCAGATGTTGCTGTAAAGAGTCAAGAAAATTGTGTGAATGTGTTTTCTTTAGTCTAACTAGCATAACATATACTGAGAGGAAAATGCCACCCCAGTGAATGCTTCCTTCCTTTTCCTGGCAGCTGAAAAAAAGTCTGGGGTTGCTAAAGGCCAAGATTTGTGTGGGACAAACTTGTCTGAAGGGAAAGCACAAAGAAGATTTTCTTTCTCTCCCCTCTTGGTGCAAATCTAGAGCAACATATACTAAAGAGCAGGAAAGAGCAGTATTATGCAACTTTCCCTGATGATTGAGACTAATAAGTAGGCTGGCAGAGGATGCCTAAATCTGGGAACAATAGATGAGAATCTAGCAACATTAATAATAACATGAATAATCGGAGTACAAAGGCGCAATTTAACTCAATGCACTTGCATTAAGCAGCTTCTCCAATGAGTTAAAGCAACATGTTTTCTTCTTTGGTGCTGGTTTTTTTGTGCTAAAAGCAAAAGATTTCCAAGGCAAAAAGCCTGTGAGCCTGTATTCTTTTTTTCTTCAGGATCCAAGAGGCAACAGGATCTTGCAGTGGCAAAATGTGAAGTCGGAGATGAACATAATTCAGCTAGAATTCCCACTCACTGAAGAGCCTATTCTGGGGAACTACAAAATTATCGTAGCGAAGAAGTCAGGAGATAAAACAAATCACTCCTTCCTTGTGGTAGAATATGGTAAATGCCACCCATTTTTTTTTATTCAGTGTAGAAAACATTACTAGAGATGAGCCTGTATCAACCAACCCTTTTGACTGCTAAAACTTGAAACAGCTTCCTGTCAGCTTCAGTTAGTTGCCATTAAGAACAGGAGAGATAAAAAAAGAAAGAGAACAGTTAAAAAAAAAAAAAAAGAAGAAGAAAAATTAAGCATTTTTCACATACTCAGCCAGCAAAATCATCTACATAAGAAATCAGCAAGTCGATTGCAAATGTCAGTGAGACAAATTCCCAGCTATGTCCATGAACTTTCTTGGCCAAAGCTCTGCAAGGAGTCTAGACATCACAGGATTCACTTCAGAAGTCCTGTCTTCTCTTCAAAGTGTTGCAGAAATACTTTAGTAAGCCTTTGCACATCAGGCCAGTTCTTAAATCATTTTGCCACTCCAGTTCTGAGATCCCATTCCCTCTATGTCTAACAATGAGATATATCCTCACTTTTGCTTTCATCTTAGGAGGGTTTGCAAATTTACAGTATGCCATAAAAATATGGATTTTTTAATTCTGTTCTTTGTCGTAGTGTTGCCAAAATTTGATGTCACAATCACTGCACCAGAAAGCCTTACAGTCCTGGATTCGGAGTTCACAGTGAAAGTCTGTGGATTGTAAGTACCAGGTGCAGAGTTGTTAGGTAGTATGCCGAAGAGGAAAAACTTCCCAAGAACTGGGGAAAGAGACAGGGCTTAGAGAAGAAACCAACCTCAGAAGAGGTTGGTCAGGGTTGACTTGGTCATTGGAGCTTTCATTTATTTATGTGCTCATCTCATTTTATGGTATGAGTATTCGGGTCCACATGGTGTTCTGTGAATTGGATAATTATTTAGAGGTTCCCTAGTAAAGTCGGATGTGTCCACTCCCAAAAACCCACTTCAGAGCACCATTAAAGTCTAGCAGGGATCTTTTGGTTCCAGCTGTCTAACTCCGCCTCCAAACTTGGTCCTTCAGAAGGACCTTGCTTACAGCAACACCAAGATCTTTCAATTTAGAATCCGGAGTTGGAATCCTGATCCCCTTGCAGATACACGGAGTTTTGCTTTGATTTCAGTGAGTCTAGAACTCCAGTCGAAGCTGAAGATTGGAGACAACAGTCTTAATTTGGTCCATAGCCATGTCTGTTCATTACATTTATAAAGGTATTTGTTTTTACATTTAAGGTGTGGCTTTGTTTCATGGGTATAGGTGCGAAAAAGAACTAAGTTTGATTTCTGAGTTTTATTTTTTTGTTTGTTACAGCTGGAGAGTTAGGAAAAAGCCTGTGAAATTATTCCATGCTCTGGCTTCCCAGCTCAGTGCTTGTCCTGGATCTATTCCTGCACACGTTAGTTTATTTTTCAATCATTAGCTCATAGACCTCATCAGCTCATACTTCCTCTTCCCCTAGGTACACCTATGGCCAGCCTGTTGAAGGGAAAGTCCAGCTCAGTGTGTGCAGGGATTTTGATTCATATGGGAGGTGCAAGAAGAGCCCAGTTTGTCAATCCGTTACCAAAAATGTATGATACATAATTATTATTCCTCTTCATGCTTGTCCTCTCTCCTGTGTTCTTGTTTCTCTCCCTTTGCCCATCACACTTTGCTTTCTCTCTTTGATGCTTCTCTTCACTCTACTCATCTCTTTGCTTGTATCACTAGCTAGGAGCTCGGGGCACCTAATTTCTCTTCTTGGCTTCCTGCACGTTTCTTCTTCATGACTCAATTTCCCATAAACGTGTGTAAATCATGTTAAAAGTACTGGGAAAAGATTTCACTCACTAAAGAAGAGTCCTGTGTATTGTCAACACCCTTTGCAAGCTATGAGCCTTGAGAACAGGATTTTTCTTCCCTTTCCAGCTGGAGACAGAGGGTTGCTTGTCCCAGGTTTTCAGCTCCAACATCTTTGAGCTCCATCGCACTGGTTACATGAGGAACCTCGACGTGAAAGCCACTGTGACAGAGAGAGGAACAGGTAATCCCTTCCGGACAGTCAGAAACAGCAGCAGCAGCAGTGTGGTCAAGAAGGAGAGTAGGAGATACTCAACCTCTGCTTGCTGAGTACAAGAAAGTCTCCCTGAGGAAGGTCCCTTTTTACAAGCACAGTGACCATCTCCAGGCAAACTCTGATGATGCTCTGTGAAGGACAAAGTGTATCTTCTCTTGACTCTGGGCATGTCTTCCAGGCCTGCAGTTTACAGCTGCTCAGGTTATTTCCATAACTCGGGTGATGAGCACCATACAGTTTGAGAACATGGATCGACACTACAAAAGAGGAATTCCTTATTTTGGACAGGTGAGCAAGAGCTTAGAGGGCTTGTATTGAAGATGATAGACAGGCAATCACATAACAACAATGATGGCAACATCTAGAGGACTGTTTGGGGTGGGGGTGCTCTCCCCAGGCTTCTTTTGTTACGTACAGTGCCCTACTGGTAATTCTGAATACTGAAGACTATTTGTTTATTCTGAGTTTGATTCTGCCAGAAATACTTTAAATCAGGACAATTCCTTAACTAGCATTTTTCTAACTTGCATTTTAAGCTTGCTATAAATCATTGCCTCTCCCTTCCGAACTGACCATCACATGCCAGCCAGACATGAATAAAAACACTGGTGGATGAGGGAAGGAAGAGGGAAAGCAATTTAGGACACACACCAAAAAATCTAGAAGATAACAACAGTTTCTGTCTCAAAAAGGTTTTCCATTATTTTGTTTCATGACAATACCCACATAACTCTGTCAGTGGTTTAAAGGGTAGGGATAAATCTCTCTCCTTCAGTTCAGTTTTTGTCAATGAGGAAAGGATAAGGGGGACGAGTAGCACTGAAGGAAGATGAGATTGTCTTTCAAGGGTGGGGATTTTTCCCCTCTGGAAAGTCAATATAGCTTTCTTATTTGGTTCCTATTCCCACTCTGTTCTCTTCTTTAAAAGCATCAAAATTAATGCTCATTTCTAGCAACACAGAATTTACTTAATGGGGCCTGTTATTTTGCTATTTGTTTGTTTAACACATGAACAGCAGAGACACTGTAGACAGAACCAGAAAAATGTTAAAAAAGAAGATGTGGATAAAAGCACTGAAAATAGTGGCAGCAGACTTTCAAAAATAAGAAAGGAAAAAAGGAAGGGAGAAAAGAAAATATATTTTTAAATTGGAAATGTATAGTCAGAAGGCACTGATCAGGAAAGAGATGAGACATGACAAGTTTTTGCTCCACAAAATAACATTATCAATGGTGTGACAGATGCTGAGGAAGCTTCTGCTCCATTTCTCATTAGATAGCTCAGATAGTTGCCAGAAAGTGAAGAGAGACATTTCAGTTGTCAAGTGTTGCTTTGAAAGAAGATGAAAAAGCAATTTTGTTGTTTGGAGAGCAAAGGAGTGCAAAATATCAGTATCTACATACAGAAAGACAATATGCTCAACATGTTTCACATTCCCTTTTACAGATCAAGCTGGTAGACAAAGACAACTCTCCTATTTCCAGTGAGGTTATTCAGCTATTTGTCAATAACAAGAACACAGACAACTTCACCACGGATCATAAGGGTGTTGCTGAGTTTAGCATTGACACATCTGAAATGTTTGATCCCGAGATCAGTCTGAAAGTGAGTACAAAACAAGGCTGAACAGAGACACCGAGAGAGATGACTGCTCTCAAACTGGACCAAAAAAAAGAGATGGAATTATATTTGAGTTCTGGTAATAAAAATGTGCTTTCTCCATCTCATTTTACAGTTTAGGGCTCTCAAAAATGACCATAAGAGGAGTAAGGAAAACATCTGGGTTGTTGCAATGCAATGCCTTGCTGCAAGGCTGCTTTTTCCTTACCAGTTTGGCTTTAGATGCACTTCTTATCTATATGCATTATGTGAACTAATCATTCTGATGTCAGAATGTGATGATGACATCCCTAGCAATATATGTTTGTTTTCCTTTTCTTTCCCTCTCCTTCTCCTGATCAGGCAATTTATAAAACCAGTGACCACTGCCACTATGAAGGCTGGATAGAGCCTTACTACCCAGAAGCGTCTCTCTCCGTCCAGCGCTTCTACTCTTGGACTAGCAGTTTTGTGAGGATTGAGCCCTTATGGAAAGATCTGAAATGTGGGCAGAAGAGGATGATCACTGTGCACTATGTCTTAAACACAGAAGGATACAAGAGCATCAACACCACAAACTTCTACTATGTGGTGAGTAGGAGGTTGTGGGTTGGTTTGCTGAAAGGGCTTTACTGGGCAGCTATCTGGCAATCCATCCACAGGAATTACAGCAGTGAGAGCTCTTCATGGCATTCTCTGCCTCTGTCTTCCCTTCCTTTTCCTTCTGCTTTGTGACCAGCTACAAGGTCCCCAGCAGCAGCAGTGGGAGCATTCAGCGTGCCCTAAGGCTTATGTTTAAGCATTCAAGATCATCTCATAATAGATTGTCCTGTCCATGCACAACAAACCCAATTGCTGCTTTCTCCCTCCAACTTGTACCAACCTATACATGTCTTGATCTTCTCTGCACAGGGCATGGCAAAAGGCAAGATTGTCCTTACAGGGGAAATTAAAGTTAATATCCGAGATGGTAAGTTAAGTTGCCAATCCATATTTTTGCATTAAAACAAACAAACACCCACATGGTTGAATACAGCAGCTGTTGGGAGGGCCGTATCTCTCTCCATCCATGCCTGTGTGCATGACAGTAGCACTACCACTAAGATCACTATAAAGTCAGGTTCAGTCCAGTAATTAGTTCATTTAATATTAGTCAAATAGCTTTCTCTAAAGGTCTTCCAAAAGGATGAATGGGAATGCAGAGTGTCTGCCTTAGGAGCTAATCTGAATACGGCCACATGTTCAAATCTACAATAAATCTGAGACCACCTGGATTAAAGCTTGACACGTCACCTCCTGGAAAATGTTTCAGTTTATCATCTAAATCCAGATTGCTCCACTGACTGGTACAATCGCATGCCTGTTGAGTTTGGCTACTACTACAATAAGCCTTTGATATTCCTTCCCTATTGGTGCCTTTATTTCTTCTAACAGGCCAAAATGGCACTTTCACCATTCCACTTGTGGTCAGTGAGGAAATGGCTCCAGCCCTCCGGTTGCTGGTGTACACCTTACACCCTGACAAGGAGCTGGTGGCAGACAGTGTTCAATTGCCAGTTGAGAAGTGTTTCAAAAACAAGGTGAGAGGCACTAAGATATAGCAAGTCTTACCTGCTGTCAGGTACACAAAAATTCTTTGTGTATACATTCAAAAACAGATCTCCAGTTTTGTTTCTTGTTTCCTTTCACTTCTCTCTGCATTAGTCCTTTCATTTTTCTTTTTTCTCTTTGGCCTTATATCTTTCCTCTACCTCCTGGTCTTATTGTCAAAAGATATATCTTCTTTTAATGTTAAAAACATTATCCACATAAAATCCCAAATCATTCTTGACTCTCTTAAACTCTACTAGTGTTCCATTTAGTTTCTGCACTTTCTGTCCTTCAGCATACTGAACACACTTTAGACTTATCCCACTTCACTATTCAATCTAATTTTTTACACTTTCTTGTTGAAAAATGCATTTTAGGTTTATCAGAACAAAATACACATAGAAAAGAAAGAAAAAATAGCAATCTGGGGTTTTTCTTTCCTTTTGTTTTTAAATGGTACGTTTTCATTTATAATTTAAAATCAGATTTCATCATTAAGATTTTTCTAACCTTTAGCTCCTAAAAGCTAAAATGCATGAAACTATAGGACAAAGCAAACCAAGTGACATTAAACAAAATGTTTCTAAACCACTTCTAGTCACCCATTTCTAGCTACCCCTCCTATTTCTTTTCCTCTTATCTAACACAAATGTGAAATAGATTTTGTTCTGAATGGATCCAAAACAGAATCTGTTTTATATATTTGCTGACATGGGCCATGGACCTAGGAAAAATATGATTTGCTCGCTGTAGTGATTATTGCACATAGTCAAGTCATAATAAGGTTTGATTTGATTCAATAATAACAGCAAAAGAATCACAATTTGTTTTAAATCACTTGAGGTAGGCTTCATTTAAGCTATCACAGGAATCTAAGTGTGCTTATTGCCTAAATCCCTGTTATAACAGAGGCCTGGTCAAAAGCTGCAGTGGAGACCAGATCTCCTCCTCCAGACAGATTTTCTGTGCTATAACAGAAAATCCTTCCACTCTCTGTCTTGCCCTCCACTCACACACACAGTGCATGGGTTAGCCACACCAACATCTGTTTGATGAATTTCAGGTCCGCTTGGAATTCTCTGAAAAGCAAATGAACCCAGCTGCCAATGTCAGTTTGGTCATTGAAGCTGCTGCCAACTCCTTCTGTGCTGTGAGGGCAGTGGATCAGAGCGTGCTGCTCCTGAAGCCCGAGACAGAGCTGTCCACGGAAATGGTAAGTTGCCAAACGCCTTGGCTCCTTCCACTGCTTCTTCCTCCTCCATTACAGTGTCTCTCCACTTGAGATTGTTAGACTGTGTTAGAGCTCTACAGCTTTAGGCCTGTGCTGGTCATAAACTATCTCTAGTAGGCAATAAAGAGATGTTTTTTTCCTGTGGATTGAAAGTCCTCTTTCATGTGGGATTCAGTTTAACCTGTGACTGGTCTCTGGCAGCACAACCCTCCAGCATATCTGCTGCTCCTTCCAGTTTTGTGCCACCAGCAAACTTGCTGAGGTGGACCCTTGCTCCAACATCCAGATCATCAAGGAAGATGTTGAACAAGATTGGACCCAGTACTGGAGTGCCCTGTGGCACATCCCTAGTTACTGGCCTCCAACTAGACTTTGTGCCACTGATCACTGCCCTCTAAGCCATTTCTCAGTCCAGGAAACAGAGCATGGTTTCAAACAGGCTGACATCTCAGCTCTGGCAATTTGCAGTATTTGACGGTGAAATTAAGGTTGATTTTTGCACAGACACAGTTTCGGTGTTTCCTTACCCCTCACAGATATACAGCCTGCATCCCCTACAAGACTTTCAAGGCTATGTCTTCCACGGGTTCGATCTAGAAGAAGACTCCCAAGAGCCCTGTGTCTCATCTGACCACATCTTTCACAAAGGCTTGTATTACACACCTGTAATGTCTGGATTAGGCCCAGATGTGTATCAATTCCTCAGGGTAAATGTCCTGTACATTACTTAAATATGCTGAAGTGAGCTTCTGCTTACGTAGTGCTAGATTCTGCAAACAACCCTGTTAGTAAAACTCATACACGACAAACTCTTCTCTTGGACCTCTACTCTCAATTGATTCTGGTGCCTACTGTGATTTTCCAGCATGCACAAAGCTCCCACAAGTCTCTGCATAGATATTTTTGGGCACCTCTGTGGTGGAAACATAGTAATGGGAAAGAGGGAAGAATGGAACAAACCTCAGCTACAGTGTGGTTATGGCTAACACCAAAATGTGGTTTTTACAGGATATGGGAATTAAATTTTTTACCAACTCAAAGGTTCGACAACCAGTGGTATGCACTAGTGAGACTGTAAGACGTCAACCATACGTATTGAATGCAGGACACATGGCTTCTGCACACCATGTCAAATCATCAGGTAATGCAGGGGACAGGAAGGAGATTTTACCTTTCTCCTTAAAGGAAGTGGTATTCATGTGATAGGAACATGGACAGTACTCATTAACCACATTGGTTTTGATATTGAATATTGGCCTGGCATAGAATGAGATTGTTTAAGCTAATGGCCAATGCCCCAAAGAGTCTTTCAGGTCTACACTTCTGATTCATGTCCAGTTTCACGCTGGGAATTGTTGGCAATTGGCAGTGTCACACAAAACTAGCACTGTTGACACTGATTCCCTTCTGACTAGAGCTAGTTGGAAAAGACTGTGGGACAGCACACAGAGTTAAGAGTTCTAGCCTCGGGTCTCATGCTCATATTTGGAGACCAAAACACTTCAAGTAATGTTTCCTTTTTCCTTTGACACCAGGTTATACCTAACTGAGGGATACAGTAGTAACATTAAATAATATTTGTGTGGCATTACGTGTAGTCTCAGATAGAAGGAAATGGTAAAACACTTACTGTCCTTTATACTGGCCCATGCACATTCAAACCTGTCCTTTCTGGGAGTCTCCATTCTGTGAACCAGGTTTTACTAAATTCTCCGTATCTCTTACCAGCTGAAACTGGTAGGGAGGAACGAGACAGGAGACTCATCCTTGAGACTATTCGGGAATTCTTCCCTGAAGCTTGGATTTGGGATATAGTTCCAATTAAGTGAGTACTTCTTCTTTCATCCCCTTGCCTTGCTTTAGGAACTGCTAAATATGCCCCCTGATGTCCTGAAAGGTGGCAATCCCTTGCCAACTCTTCTTCCTTTTTGGCCTGTAAGATCCAGTTTTTCAATCATCAGCTGCCCGTCTGCCCTTCTCTGTTCCATGATCAAAATACCAAAGATTTCCCTAAAGACATTTGTTCCCACAATGTGTGTACCATGAGCCATATTCCCTTCCTCAGAAGAAGGACATCGCTATTTAAAATATGGATTTGCAGAAGAACTCTGAGTTGTCTTTCCAAACTCAAGGAAATGATGGGCAGAAGAACTTTCAAATGGACTTTTCTCAGATTTTAGTGATAAATTCCAGGGATTGTATGTGGGATTTCTGCACATAGAATAAGGGTAGTTCTGACTTTCAAAACTTCTTGCCTCTACTGAGAAGCAAGTTACATGAAATTTACCCTTTCTAAAACTTTCATCCTTTCTCCATTCCCACCAGCTCTACTGGAAAAGCCAGCATCTCATACACCATCCCTGACACCATCACCAAATGGAAAGCCAGTGCTTTCTGTGTGGAAGAGCTGGCTGGATTCGGCATGTCTGTGCCTGCCACCCTGACAGCCTTGCAGCCTTTCTTTGTTGATTTGACCTTGCCATACTCTATCATACGAGGAGAAGATTTCCTGCTTAGAGCCACTGTCTTCAACTACCTCGACCAGTGCAGTAAGGTGTGTACTTTTGCCCACATTGTTAGACCTTACCCCATCTCCAAAGAAGCTGCATCAAAATGATTGGTGCAGGTGGTTAGATCTGCTCTTGATTGAGGTACTGCTCATTCTAGCTGACAACAGATTATCCTGACTGGATTTGTCCTCTGAAACCACTACAGAGCAAAAGGAGATATTTGTGAACTGTAACTAGAATGGGTCTATAAAGCAACTCTCTCAAGATCCATAGAGAAAGGAAATAAGTGCTTTGCAGAGTATCATTCACCATCCACAACTGTGCAAGCCATCAATAGTTTAAGTAGGGTCTTTTCCTTAGGAATCAGGTGTGCATAGGATGCTTAACATCTCAATCAGAATGTTGTGAGAAACAAGAGGGAAAACTGTTCAGGTTACATCTGATGGATGATTAATCAAACACCATCATCTCAGGCCTTAAATCTGCTTCACACTGTTAACTCTGGACATAAATAGAAAGTCTTTCACCCTTCTCTAATAATAAAGCACCTGCATACGGTACAAAACCTTCATCCCATTACACTGCTCTTTCTGTTCTCAGATTAATGTTTCACTGTCGGATTCCCCTGATTATCAAGCCAAACTTATCTCCCCAGAGGAGGATGGATGTGTATGTGCCAAGCAAAGAAAGACCTATGTCTGGAATATTTTCCCCAAAGAAATTGGTATGTGCTTTGAATCTACTTGGTTTTCTGTTCTGAGTTTGATACTAATTTAAATCTCAGCTGAAAAACCTTAATCCTTTTCCAACCTAGAGACCTTGGTCTACTACTAGTCTTTTCAGTTGTCTGGGTTAAAGAGCTTCTCCACAATTTCAGTGTGTTTATCATTCCCATTTTTAGAGATCAGTTCTCTTCTCATATGTCTCACCTATAGTGACTGACCATTCATTATGTTGAACTACTTCATCTTATTCATCAAAAATTTCTTACTTTGTCAATCATCCTGCATGATAGAGGTCCATTTTTTTCCTTTTCTGCTGCTATTTAAGGTAATGTAGTGTTCAGCATTACTGCAGAGACCAAGGATGATGAAGCCTGTGGAGACAAAGCCCCCAGGAACATCAGTATTGACTACAGGGACACCCAGATCAGAACACTGCTGGTTGAGGTACTGCTGACAGCTCTTCCTATTTGTCCTGTGCTCCTTTTCCTGAGGAAACTAAAACACAGTAGAAGTACCAAAAGCAAGTAAAAGTTTTTCAGGTTCCCTAAAGAACTCCTGGTATGGGTCCACCTGGCTGGGACAGGGTCTGGCTGTTCAATCTAAGCCCAAGTCCACTCCCATCTGATGTCCTCTTCCATGAGGATTGGTGGTGTGTGTCTCCCTCATGCAAAGGAGAAACTGGAAATGAGGGACTCCATCTGATGGGATCTCCCTTTTAGGAGCAGCCACATCGTACATGAACTTGTAAACTGTTGCTTCAATCCACCTGTTTTATCATGTAGCAGGCTGGGAAAGGGTGTGGCCGTTTTGTCACTGAATTTCTACTGCATGCTTTTGTCTCATCCACTGCCTGTGTCTCTTCTTTTCATCTCCATGCAGCCTGAAGGAATCAGAAGGGAAAAGACTCAAAACTCCTTAATCTGTACAGAAGGTAAGGGTCTTACATACTGCTGTCTTGAGAAGAACTGAAAGGAAGGTTGGAGTTTGCACTCCTTCCTGCAGTGCTTGTTGATGTTTTCCCTTCCCTTTTTACCAGAGTTGTCCATATGACAGCTAGTATGAGTGTAATAGTTCAATTCCCTGTCACCAAATTCCTGTGTGGTCTGGTCCACATCACTGAGGCAGCATCTGTGCCTGGGTCAGATGTGCTCAGATGCTGAAGGAAGGCTGCTGTGAAGCTCTCAAAGGGAGATGCCCTTTCTGTGTAAAATATGTCCTCTGTTTCATTCACTCATGGTGACTGCTATCCTCTATTCCATGGATACCTGCAGCTTACAGCTTTCCACATCTAGTGGGAAGAGCAAATGTAGTATTCCTTTCCACACCATCTCAGTGCTGACAGCAAACTGTTCCTAAGACTTCCTGGCTGATCTAAAAGAGACAAAAAAGCAGTTCTGACCCCCACCAAACTCCTCTTCCCACTCTGTCACTGAAGAAATCCCCAGGTTCACAGATTCTGCAACCTGTGAGCACTAACCTTACCCTGTTTTACTGTTTTCTATTGAGCAATGACAGAGACTGCACCACTTGATCTGTTTTTCACAATTTTTATTTTGCTGTGTCCATTCTCTCTTCTTCTCTCTTGCTGTGTTCGTTCTTGGTGAATGCTGTGAGTTTCACTTTATTGTTGTCTCTTGTGTGCAATTTTGTACTGTGCAGTTTGTACCAGGAGCATTTCACTGTTATAATTAATATTCCCATACAAATGACAAATATTTTTCTCCACAGATGATGTAGTTATTCAAGATATAGCTCTAAAGCTACCTACAAACATTTTGGAAGGATCAGCCAGAGCCTCATTTTCTATTGTTGGTAAATATATAATTAATAAAACATAAAAATAAAGAAAATGTAGAAAATATAAAAAGAAAGCCCTTTCAGGATTCAGAATGTGAGTTTCCACTCCTTGTGTGGGAAACTTTTGAGAAAAGAGACTGATTCTCTTCTTGTCCAGCAATGTTCTGCATCATCAAGATGAAGTTTAGATATCATTGCATCACTCTTCACTCTTCTTAAATTTAGTGCATTTGAAAGTCTTTCTCTGAAGCAGCAGCACAGTTCTGAGTTATGACCTCAGCCAGACTCATGCCAGTACGACTT
The DNA here is from genome assembly GCA_013399195.1 of Dicrurus megarhynchus. Taxonomy (NCBI): domain Eukaryota; kingdom Metazoa; phylum Chordata; class Aves; order Passeriformes; family Dicruridae; genus Dicrurus; species Dicrurus megarhynchus. Next base: position 45,881 of record VXAD01013597.1, on the reverse strand, counting down.
TTTTCTACACACCCACCTGCAAATCAGAGATGCCAGTAGAGTTTTTTCAGTCTTTTCAGGACATGGTTATATGAGTCACTAGCCATAAAATACTTGCCATAAAATACTTGCTTTGTAATGTTGGTGACTTTCAGAAGCTCATTCCATAAATCCCTTTCTGGGTCTGTGCTACCTTTCCTAGAAATAGCAATTTAGAGGTGGTCTATCACACATCTGCATTATCAATGTCTGTTTGCAGCATTAGTCGTTAATTCTGCAATGAATGTTGCAATGTAACAGCTCTGGCTATTCCCTTCCATCCTCTGGAAACAGAAGTTTCCTGCAAGTTCCTTTCATTTCCAACAAGAAGCATCTGCTTGAAGTGGCACTAAAATAGAGAGTTTCTGGTAAGGACAATTTAGACTAAGTAAGGAGAGGCAGGGAAGGGACTCTTTGTTGGCTGCAAAGCACAACAGAACTCAGCACTGAGAGCTTCATGCTTGTTCAGATGGCTCCCAACCATTCCAGCTAGGGTTTTATGACTCTGCCTGCAGAATGGAAATTACTGGTGATTTCAGTGGCCATGAGTTGTGCTAATCCCCCCTCTCCTCTCCTCTTCCCCAGGGGACATCATGGGCACTGCCATGCAGAACCTGCATCAGCTCCTCCAGATGCCCTTTGGCTGTGGGGAGCAGAACATGGCCCTCTTTGCACCCAACATCTACGTCCTGGGCTATCTGAACAAGACAGGGCAGCTGAGCTGGGAGGTCAAATCCAAGGCCACTGGATACTTAGTGAGCGGTGAGAGCTTTGTGGTTCCCTGTGCTGAAATTTCTACTGAGGGCCAATGAGCAGAAGCAGCAACAGCAGCCTGGCTACTCTGGCAGATGGCATCACAGTTGTAGCACAGCCCAGCGACCCAAGGGTTTGCCCTGATCAAGACATTTTTCTTTATCTTGTTATCTTATGCCTTTTTGCTGACATTCAACTACCATGTTTCCTTTGAGGTCTTGTCTTTCAGTCCCCTTCTCTTTTTCCACTCAGGCACAGTATGTATCCTGATTCTGTTAGTTTAGCTGGAGCATAGAGCTGATAGAGCCTTGCTTAATCTGTGACTCAGTGTTTCTGCAGGACATGATGTTCCATACTTCCATTCACAGGATCCCTCAGGGCTCCCCTCCTGCTCGGTAGATATACATGGACTTCCTATTCTCACCCACTGTGGTTTCAGACAAATATGTTAGCAAACAAAAGAGGGTTTTGCTTTTACATCCAAGAACACTTCCTTTTCCATGTTCTTGCAGGCTACCAGAAGCAGCTGTCATACAAACATCCTGATGGGTCCTACAGCATCTTTGGCACCAGGGATAAAGAAGGGAATACCTGGTGAGTGATGGGGAGCAGAAGTGGCTCAGAGAAGGATTTGCATTCAATTATCATGATGCAGATAAGTGGCAGTTTACTGGCTGAATCAGATGTACAGAGCTGTCTAGGACTGGGGGTGGGTAAGTACTGAAGAAATGTCTTCCGTCCTCTGTCAGGCAGGATGCACAAAGAGGAGCTGATCCCTAAAGACCCAGCTGACTTTCTGATTCACACTCCTGCTGTCTCCCATGAAACCCATTGCACTGTGGAGTGTGCTGGACATCCTCCCCATGTCCCATTTAGCTACTCATCCTTTAACTACTCTCTCGGAGGAGCACACAAAGAGAAAGCAACCCACCAACATGCTGGCTTTAACTCTTCATGCTCTTCAACAGCACAAATAGGAGGGCTGGCTTCTTCTGTTTCTTCCAGTGCTCATCTCACAGCTTCATCTTTCCCTTGCAGGCTCACTGCCTTTGTGTACAGGTCATTTGCACAAGCTGGCCGCTTAATCTATATTGATGAGAGTGTCCAGTCTCAAACCCTGATGTGGCTGGCAAACAAACAGAAGATAGATGGCTGTTTCCGGAGTGTTGGGACACTTTTCAACAATGCCTTGAAGGTAGCAGAGAATTACTACTTGGCCAAATTTACACTTTTTCATTAAGAATATGCTCTCCTATTACTGCCAAAAACTGTATTTCACTCCAAATGCCTGTCTTCTTCCAAGACCTAACTCTCCACATCTAATAATGACTATTTTCACCTCAGTCAGCTTTCCTACACCTACTTCACATGTTATGTGCACCTGAGACAGGGTTACAGGACTGTAAGCTTGAAGGAGTGATGTTTTTGGATTTAATAGCAAAGGGCTTCTCTGGATTTGTGAGCTATTCAAGAGCTATGAGAATGCTCTCCTTCCCTTTGGACTGCCTCCAGAACTGACCACACTCTCTCAGCTGGGATATGGCAATTCATATTTAAAGGCTTCTCATCTGTGGCATTTGCTGATTATTCCTCTCTCCGTGTTGTTTTCAGGGAGGAGTAGATGATGAGCTGTCGCTCTCTGCCTACACTACCATTGCCTTGCTGGAAGCTGGGCACTCCAGTTTGGTAAGGAGTCCTTCAGCTCCTGGTATTCAGATGGAACTGATCCGCAGTTGTTGACTTGGGTCCAGCATCTGCTTAATTGTCTAGGTAGTAAAGAGAGAGAAAGAGAGGAAGAGAGCTCCCAGAGTAGGTGACCATGCTCTGTATCTGCACTGGTTGCTGGGATAGAGGAAGTCCCTATCCCTATACCTCTAAAACACCAGTCTTTGATTAGAAATCATGCAAACCTCAGTGGGGTTAGATCTTCTCATTTGAGAGACACAAAACATTTAGTGACACCCCTTAGTTTCCAATAAAAAGACTTGACAGGTAGAAACCCACACATGACAGGTAGTAACACACACACACACTATAGCTTAGCTTCAAAGATGGCCCAGTCAAGAAAGTAAGTTGTTGCAGGTTAACCTGTAAAATCTACAAATGGAACTAAAAGCTATACGTCTGTCAGAGCAAAAGCTGATCTGTCCTTTTCAAATAGTTGGTAGTGCAAAGGCAACTACAGATGAGGTGTTAGACTTCAATACGTGAGTTAGCCTCCATTTTGTCATATCCTTTCTGAGGACACGGAGTCAAAGTGTAGATTTTTTGTGGGTGTAAACCTAGTACAACATCACAGAATTAAAGTTACACCAAAGTCAGTGAGGATAGAAACTAAGTTAGATTTGTTCAAGACAACAAACTCTTGACTATAGAAATGCAGAGCAAATCATTATGAAGGTAAGCAGAAGGAATTACCTGTGAAAGAAACAGAAGAGTCTTCTGTTTATAGACCAGCCTCTTTAAGAACACCACTGAAAGCTACTTAATTTGTTTGATGCTTCCTTTTTGAAGAATTCTGTATTCTCTCTCTTGAAGTCATTATACAAGCTGAAATCCCACTCTCATTGCTGTGATAGTGACAGGATGAGGAACAGGTTTAAGGAAAATTAATTTTTGAGCAGGTGAAGACTACTGTCCTGAATTAGACCCATATGCTTTTTTGTTTTTAAGTACCCTGTAATCCGAAATGCCTTTTTTTGTCTGGAAACTGCATCTGAGAAGAGAATCAGTGATATTTACACTCAGGCACTCATGGCCTATGCTTTCTGCCTAGCTGGCAAGGCAGAAAAATGTGAATCATTCCTTGAAGAGTTACAGAAATCAGCAAAGGAAGTTGGTGAGTTTCAGTGACTTGGGGAATTTGGGAAGTGGGAAGATGGAACAGATCTTACTGATGGTCTAACCTTGACAATATTGAGAGTATGGGCACATGATCCAAACTGCACAAATGATCTGTGGAGTTAATCTGCAGTGCATTCATTGATCTGCAGAGAGCCCTTTTGAAGAAGAGGCCTGGATGCAGTGGGACTCCAAGGCAGCACAGAGCAGTGACACCTGTAATCAATACTGGTTCCTTCCTCTCTTTGTTCATTCAGATGGCTCACAGCACTGGGAGCAGGAGGGGAGGTCTCCATCAGACAAATCTCCCTCCTTCCTTGACCATGCCCCTTCAGCTGAAGTTGAGATCACCAGTTATGTGTTGCTGGCATTGCTCTACAAACCCAACCAGAATAAAGAGGATCTCACAAAGGCCGCAGGGATTGTGCAGTGGATCATCAGGCAGCAGAATCCCTATGGAGGTTTCTCTTCTACCCAGGTGCCAAAACTACCTTTCACTCCACAGCCAGTCCTAGGAACTGGGGCACTGTTTCAGGGTTCCAGCAGGGCTCTGACTACCTAGACCTGTTTATCTTTTCTACTTGCTGTCTCTGAGAGAAACCAAGCCTTTCTGTTAGGAGACCAAAATACTTTTTTTTACCCTCTTCTTAACTATAGAAAGGTTAAAGCAACACAAGAGTAATTTGACTAGCAACAAATACAGATATTTGTGTCGGGGATGAGCCTAGAAAACACCAAGTCCCATCTGTTAGATGACCCGTGAGTTCTGTGTAGCTCCTCAGAAAACACAGACTTCATCACTACAAAAAACTCCAAAAGTGTAGTCTGGTGCACAGATTTTATGTTCTGAGACCTTTGTATTAGGATTCTTCTACCCTAAAGCATACATGAGAGAATTAAAGGGCTCCTTTTACATGGGAAGCCTGGAATCATACACAAATTCAGGGTGAAACAACTGCAGTTGATGCTGCAACAGTAACTTTGATCTCCTCTGCGCTGGTCACACTGTGTAGCCAATTGTCTTTTATTATTTCCTTTTTCTTCAGGACACAGTCATTGCTCTTCAAGCCCTTGCTGCTTATGGTGAGGCCACCTACAACTCTGCTTCACAAAACAGAGTCAAGATCACTTCCAAAAAGCCTTTTGAGAAGGTATTTATTGTCAACAATGAGAACAGGCTCCTGCTGCAACAGACTCCCCTTCCAGAGGTCCCTGGGAAATACAGCCTGACAATGAATGGCAGTGGATGCGTGTTTGTGCAAGTAAATGTCTGCTCTCTTCTTCATTGTGTCTCACATTTTGCAGACCAGATAGCCATTGTTTTGATGATTTTCTAGCTGGCTTCTCTTTGTTTATCCTAATTACTTGATTTCCCTAGACCCTTAAAACACTCTTCCCCATTCCACATTCTGACTCCTGGGGAATTCTGGCATGGAAAAAGAGTGCTTTCTGATCAATGTCTGGTTTCTCTCTGGGAGGTGACTCTGGGTACAAGCACCTTCATTGTTAAGGAGTAGAAGTCTGATGTGTTCATCATTGATGTAAGCAAGGATCTTCTACATAAAACCAAGTGCAACATTGCCAGAAAAGTTCACTAATTCTGACAATCGTTTTTTTGGAATGCAAAGAAAAATCCTTAGCATGCTTGAACAAAAGGGTTTTTTCCTCTTCCAGACAGCGTTGAGATACAACATTCACCTTCCAGAGGGGTCCTTTGGATTTCTGCTTTCAGTACAGACATCAAACGCTTCCTGCCCACAGGATAGACCAGCAAAATTTGATATTGTCCTCGTAAGCAGGTAATGTGCCATCAGCAAACCAGCTGAGCAGATGACAAGGCACGCAGAAAACATTGCTGTGTGTTTTCACTTCAGCTTCTGAAGTCAAGAACCACAAGCTGACCGACATGCTGATGATGTCAGCCTGTGCGACGCGGTATCCCAAAGGACTGCTGACAGGGCCCTCTGTTGTTTCAGTTACACGGGGAAGCGCAGCAGCTCCAACATGCTCATTATTGATGTGAAGATGCTCTCTGGCTTTGTTCCTGTTAAGTCTTCCCTGGATAAGGTAAACTTAAAGGAGCAAGACTAAATTAGTCCCCACAGGGACAGAGGAGAAAAACCAGAGGCGTGGTTAAGAATCATTCAGCCACAGACCGTGCGAGGTGTCTGCATGGCTGCACTGTTCCTTACTGGGTGGAGGGAGTGCCCTCCAGGGAGCTTCAAACACACAGACCTTCCTGTATGTAAAACTAGGAAGGGTTTCAACTCAAGCCTGAGCAGCTGGCAGCTGCAGCTGGGAGCTGGCACTGCCCAGGCAGGGAAAGGGTGGGAAACCTCACAGACTAGCTCTGAAACGTAGATCAGACCAGAGTCAGGCAGTATTCCCCAAGTGAATTGCAGTGATCGGTGCATTTGGAAAATGCTCATACCCTCAACTAAGTCAAGTGGTAGGCTTTTCTCCATCCTTTCAATCTATTCAGCAACATTTGGACTCTAGAAGTTAGCTTCTAGCCCTTGATATTTGAATGGGAGAAGAATGAATACCACAGACATGCAGTGGTGGGGTCTGAGGCGGCACTTGTTTTTTAATGGTTTGCATATGTATTTATCTCCATTTTCTTGTTTCAAAGCTCGTTGACAGTCATGCAGTGATGCAAGTAGAAAACAAGAAAAATCATGTCCTCCTTTATCTGCAAAATGTAAGTTCTGGTCACTAACTATTTGATTTCCACAAAGGATGGAAACAGCATGTAATAGGTATAACCATAATATGGATATACCCTATAAGGTGCATTTATCGTGTTCTCTTCCTCAACAGTTTTTTACTGTAATCACTAAGCTGCTTACTTCCCAAACTGCATGTAACATCCCAACCTTCCAAACGCCTTCAAACTGACACCTGTCCTACCAGCAACTAGAAAAACAAAAAAAGTTAATTAAAAAAAGCACACTGAAATTAATCAAAATTCTTTCTCCTTTCAGTCAAAAATAGATAAACACCAGAAAAGAGGTTCCCTTGTGTTTATGTCTCTTTGGTAGGTTTCTCATAGACCTTGGTCCCTCCGACAGGACAGGAAGCAGTGCTTTCATTCTCCTCTGGAAAGATTTTCATTGCCTCTCTTGTACTAGATCATTGCAAAATTTTACATATAATCTAATCCCTGAGTCAGAGTTTTCTTAGTAAATAATTTGCTCAGGCCCTGTAGAACTAATAGAAGCCAATACCCTAGTGATGCACACTGTAAATTGATTCCCAGTTTGTTGGTGGCACATAATGTTCATTTCTGAAATGGGAGGGATTGAAATACCAAACTTTGTTGTCCTGACCACTGGGAGACCCTGGAAAATTAAACCCAGTCCCTTTGGACAATTTTTCCACCTCTGGCAATAGGATATGTAAAAATTACAGAATCGTGTGATACAAGCAGGACAGAAAACCTATTAACTTTTCAGTTCAGTTTCACTTTGGACTCTCCAGACATGTTGAGATAATGGCTGTCCCATATCTGTATGTGTGGCATCAGTGGGATTTGGAATATGCTACCTGTCAGTTACCACCCTCACCTGCTCCAGATGGCGTTGTACAAATAAAAAGCCTGATGCGATCTCTGACCTTCCATTCCAGATCTCACAGAAGAAAAGGAAAGAAATCACTTTCTCGGTTGAGCAGGACTTTGTAGTGACCCACCCCAAGCCAGCTCCTGTGCAGATCTATGATTACTATGAAACAGGTAGGTGTTTGGTTTTAACCAGTGTGTTAAAGTGTGGGGGAGGGACAGGGACAGCAGAGACAGTGTGTGCCTTAAGGGAGACCCAGGACCAGCCCTGCTGCAGCCAGCGCTCCTCTCAACTCCATCAGTATCTGAATCTAGGGCCAGAGGAGAGACTCATTTCACTTTAATGATCTCGGTCTCATGTCCAAGGTGACCAGTGGTTCATGAGTAGAAAGTTATGAAAATACATGCACCAGAATAAAGGACATTTCAAGGATCTCCAGTTTAAGCATGCATAGGTTATATCCACCTCTGGGGTAACAGGAACGTTTCTATTCTTCTCCAGAAGAGTATGCTGTTGCTCAGTATACATCACCTTGCAAAGAGGTTGTTGCAGAAGTGGACTAAGGATTCAAAAGGGTAAGTGAAAGCAAGAAAAAACCAAACAAGCAGATAAGAAAGTGAAGTATAAAGCAAGAGCAGAGTGAGTGGAACAGTAACTAGTCTCAAAAAAATGAAGTCTCCATGAGGTTTCTCAGAGAGCAGGCAGAGACAGTGGCCAGATCCTGTCCCATGACACCAGTGGAATCCAGGTGGGGACCACATCACTGTCTGTTGGGAAGAGCTTAGCTTCTAAAATGAAAGCCAAAGTGCAGAATAATGGAGAGACTGGGAAGTACTTTCAAAGTTTCCTCAAAATCATGGATACATTGCATTTAATATAATAATAATAATAATAATTATTATTATTATATACTATATTATATATATATTATAATAATAATTAATATATAGTATATTATATATACTATATATAATTATATACTATATTATATATAGTATATATAATATACTATATATTAATTATTATTATAATATATATATAATATAGTATATAATAATAATAATTATTATTATTATATACTATATTATATATAGTATATAGTATATAATATATAATTTCATATATTAATAATAATAATAATAAAGAACCATTTACCTATGGCCATCCTCGAAAGTCTTCCCTCTGGAGCCTATGCTTCCCAGGCTCAGGCAAGGTTTTCCACATGGACTAACAGAAACTTTTTCTTGGACAGTTAATACATTATCTGAGGAGAACACAAGGTGACATGCATCACAGAGGTGGTTTATTAACTTGTCAGAGGTATGATGCTGCTTGGCTGTAGAGGAGGTCCAGGTCTGCATCCCGCTCAGCACAGCGATTCTGCTAGCTGTTATCTGATGAGCAGTTTCTGAGGAGTCCAGGCACGGCTCGCTGCAAGGCTTTTGTCCAGCTTTTGTCTGTTTCACACATAAAGAACTGACTACCCTGTACCTTGAAAAAAAATACCTGTGTTTTGTAACCTGCAGCTATTGGTTTGTTCTCACCCAGGTTATTTTCTTTTGGATTTTCACCTGCAGGAACATCAAAAATGTTGAACAAGTGGCCAAGAACCCTATTTTCTTCTGTCATGAAGCTCTGGAAAGGGCCATTGCACCTTAGGAGTCACAGTGGAACTCTGTGACATTGATTGAGCTAGTGTCCGATTCTCTGTTTCCTTTCACAGCACATCTCTCCAGTTCTGTAGCATAATCATGTATACCTTTCCACCAATAAACCTTCCTTTTACACTGATCATTGGCTTTTTTTCAGTGTCACAGAACAGGCATTTTTATGATAGTCCACATGTCATGACTGCTGGCTGGGGGAGGAAGAAGAGAGGAACATGCTGGTCCTGCCTGCAGCACTCTGCCTCCTCCCTCAGCTACAGCTGGTAACCACTGCCCACTACTGCAAAACTCATCGTGTTCAGTCCCTCCCACGCCCAGAGATGGCACCCACTGCTCATGGCTGCTGCACAGCCCCTCACCTTTCCCCAGCCCTGCGGGGACACTGCCTTTGCCCCTGAGGCACAAGAGTAGGGGTTTAGGTGTGGACATCACAGAGCGACTCTGCATCCTGCTTAGCAGAGGACAGGCTGAGGAAAGGGGCAGCTTGCAGTCTAGGCCTCGTGGGTGCCTGGTCCCACATCCTGGATCTCACCCTGCCGAGCACTCCAGTCCACACGTCTGGCCAGAGTTTGTCCAAACCAGACCGCGATGGATCATGTCACCAGCCACCGGCAGCAAGCCACCCCGTTTTCCTGCCCCTCTTGTCATCCCTTACGCTTGGAGTCGCGGTGGCTCCTGCAAACACAAACAACACCAGCAGAGCAGCATCGGGAGGGCTCGGGAAAGAAACACGGCTGCGGCTCCTCTTTTCCGGCAGCAGCAGCGGCGCCGACAGCCCTCGCCGGGCTCCCAGTGCCGCGGGTCCCCGCTCGCCGGCGCCCGTGCTCCGCGCCGCCCGCATCCCGGCAGCGGGGATGCAGCGGGACGGGCTCCGGGCGGGGAGCCGGGGGCACAGCGGGACCCGCTGCGCAGGGGCCCGAGCAGGGATCCAAGTGCAAACTGCTCTAGTGCCCAGGGCTAGCTAGGATGTGTTTCGACAGAGATGCATTCCGCCGGGAGGTTTGCTAAAAGCTGCGTGCGGGCTTGCATTTTTTTTCCCCCGGTGAAAATTAATCATCAGGTCAACACAGAATGTCCCTCTGCCCAAATCAACTTTTTATTTTTTGCAAAATGCACTAAGCAATTTGAACTTCACAGGGCTGGCCATGCAGGATATGCATGATGCTGATGTTATAAGAAGCTGTTTTCTTAAGTTCCACGGACGAGGAATTTGTGGGGTATGAAATAACTTAAGGTACAGTGTTGATCTCCACGCAAAGTTCCAAAATTAAAACGTCACTGGCAGTCGGAGGAAAAGGAGGAAAGAAAGAACGAGAATCTTGCATTCCTGACACAGCCCAGATTGTAGCAACTGACTTGATTTACATGAGCATCAGGCTGCACTAAAGCCAAGAGAAATCAATAGTTACAGTAACAAGGTTGAAAAGGAGAGCAGACTGAGTGGATGTGGATACAGGGTATGTATCTTTCTGAGGAATGTAAGGCAAATTAAGTTAAGGCTTCAGCATCTCACATGGAACTCATAAAAATCCCCTCAGGTCTGGCCAAATGTTATTAGGTTCTGCCAAACATAGTTTCCTGGGAAGATAACAAGGTCCTGGGAAAAAAAAAAAAAAGTGCATTTTTATCATTCTTTTGGAGCCTTACCTTCCTGCTAGGCCAAACCTGACTATTAAAACATGAAATGCTCGTTTCCCACAGCAATCTCTTTCTTTGCATGCTGAAAATGTAATGTTTGTTACCCGACTTTATCCTTTGACTCAAACTGATAATTTCTGGTTGCAATCAGATCTAATAAATATCCCATGCTCACACTCTTGCTCCAGATTTTTACATCTAGATCATGTCTCCCTGGCTTCCACTCCCACAGGGAACAGCAATATTCTTAAAACACATTCCAACACCTCCAAGATGTCTGAAACCTTGGTGTCATGTTTCAGCTCTAGGTTTTGTGCCACACACCTGAAACTGAAGCAAGTCTATTAATTGTGGACTGAACAAGCACAGGACACCCACTAGACTGAATGTCATTTCTTCCTCTGTCACCTGATAATCCTGAGGTGCCAAGGATCTGGGGAGTGTTCCAGGCCTCAGAAGGTAGAATTACTGTAATTTTTTAGACATACAGACTAAGCAAACTGTGTTGTCCAAATGCAATAAAATCAGGCTCACTGGCCCAAGGTATGAGGTACGACACTGCTGCCAACTCAAAGGCACATGCACTGGTTTACTGTGCTTGTTATTGCACATCTCAGTTTTAAAAAGCTGAAATTGTTGTGCAGCACCTTGGACTGAGTCAGCAGCACTACAGTAAATGGGAAACTCCCAACTTCACTGTGGGTGTCTGCCAGTGTCCTTGTACCTGCTCTTAAGCTTTTGGATCTCCTATGGGTCCATGCATGGCTCTGCTAGAAGTACATTAAAAGCTGTTCTGAAATGCAATTTTTATTAGTAAAAAAGAGTTAACAAAGTATAATCACGTCTCTTTGACTAAAATGCCCTGTCAAGCTTACTTCCCTTGTGTGTTAAATAATTCTTTGTAGAGTTTATTTGTACCATGGGAATTGCTTTGCTGCTCATGTGGAGTCCACACTCCAGAATCTGCAAAAGGCTGATGTTATGGCCTAGTTAAGAAGAGGACTTATAGTGACCATACTTGCTTTGGAAAGCGAACATAAATTTTTTCCAGTAGAAGATGAGTCTCATCCACAGTGCAGGCAGTAGGATGCAAAGTCTAGAGAAAAAATGGGTCTCTCGAGAAAAATGAGTTCTAGCGTAGAAGCATTCTCTTGCTTAGCCCCCTCAAAGGCTTAGCTAGGGTTATCACCTGTCCGACTTAGATGTTCAGGTCTTCTTCTCAGCACCTGTGTCGAATACGAAGTGTGGGTAATGACCAACTAATTCAGTGATCAGAGAAGACCAGAAACGTGTCAGAGGAACCTTCAGTCAACAAATGATGATGTCAAATTGCTCTGAGGAAACGACTTAGCATTGTTCTCTGATTATTTCTTTGTTGAGTTCATTTGCAACCTAATTGCACCTGGTGGACAATTGGGGAGGTAGGGCTCTGTCTACATTCAAGTGACCCCAACCATCTGATTCATCAGTCAGGTGACGCAGAAGCATGGTCACACCTTTGACTCCACTGGCTGTGAAATGTCTAGCATCAGAGAAGGACTTCCTGAGGAACATCACTCATACATTTGAATTTTTTATTATTCAGGGCAACAATGAAAACTTTCTTCGAGAATTTTTCAAGTGAAAAAGCAACATAGTGTAAGCTAATCCTGTAGCTCACAGCAAGAGAAAGCTTCTTTATGCTCGACCTCATAAAGGGTCACCTTTCAAGTGTCAAGAAAATCCTAAAAGCAAGGCACTACATTGGATACAGGACCTAATAGCCTCCTTCATGGGAACGTCTCACTCTTCCCCTTTCTGATACTCTTGCAGCTCAGCACACTGTTCTCCTTTCCGCCACATCGTCGTTCCCGCTAGGCAAACCAGGATCTCCCTTAAGAACATGACTTCAGCAGGGCTTCTGGACCCCATGTTGTCACACTGTGTATATAACCTAGCAGATTTTAAAATTCCTGTTTGAGAGAGAAGAGGGGGTACATATCAACAAGGCAGTCAGAGGTGAAGGGAATAAAAATCACCACTGGGTATTGACAGGACTCTGTGCATGCTGCTAAAGTGCTAAGCTCACACATTTTTTCAGTCTCCTACCCTTTGACTCACTACCCACAGGGAGGTTAAGGCTGGGTTATTACTGGAAGCAATTGCATAACTGTGCCAGATGTTTTCTACTTCTCCAGCAGTGATAAGCTCTAGGTCCCACTGGTTCCCCTTGCTGTCCTTGCTGTCAAGGCAAGGTGTGTCCCCAAGGTCTGTGCCAAGGTAAAGCACATCTGAGAAGTTCTGTGCATTGGCTGTGGGATGCACAGCTGGCTCTCTCTTCAGAGCCCATGGCTGCTTAGGCAAGGTCTTGTCCTCTTCTCAGGACAGGCTTTGTAGCAGGACAATGTGTTTGAAAGGCTCCTGATAAATGGTGTGTTCTCCAGCTGTGTTACACTGTCATGGCTCATACACCTTCCCCTGACCTGAAATGTCAGCTCTGCCCCGCCTAACAAGTTGAAACAGAACAAAGCAGAGGTGTAGGGGAAAGGATTAAATGTGACAGTATCTGATTTCCCTGTCTCATACTCCATTAGGACTTTCCTGTTTGGCTTTCCTGCAGCATCCTCCATCTCAAAAACCTGGACAAACACACCAGCTGAGCCCCAGCTCTTCTCTGCACTGGGGAAAGACTCGTGTCTTGGGTACCAAACATCTGGCTTAGCTGTAGCACAGAGAGAGCCTTGATGGCCTTGCCTCCAGCAAGTCAGGAACTGAGCTAAGCACAAAGCCCTTCCCTTTGGCCACCTCAGCTCAGACAGCAGGCTCTGGGAGACAGGGCTGAGGAGCGAGAGCCCTGCACACCTGTGCAGCAGGTGGGTGTCACACCAGCTGGGTACAGCATGGGCCATGCCACAGGGAGGTGGCATTGGCACAGCCTTCTGCTGCCTTCTTTGAGCAGCCTTCCAGAGGGAGGCAGTGATGTGGAGTTTTACTGTTTCATAGCTAAGCGAACATTAAGTCTAAATGAGAGAAATCTCTGAATTGCCCACATACTATGAGTATGGGTTTTTTCTACACTGGCACTTCTGCTCATGGCCTTGTGCTGGGAAGTGTGGGTGGTGTCTGGAGATGGATGTGTCATAGCCCCTGTTGGTACCTGTTCTGTTGTTACATAGCCCTTGGGAGAAGCACTTTTTCCTTCCATCTGCTCATTGTTTCTCTGTATGAAGCTTGGCCTTTGCTCCTGCCACTGTGCACCTCTGAGAAAAGCCTGGCTCCAACACCATTCCACCTGACTTGAACACAACCTCAGGGCCAGCAGAAGGACCTCCGTGAGATGCCTGTACCTCATCTGAGGACAGAGGGACCTCAGACAGTAATTTAAGAGCCAAAGACAAACAGAAAATCTTTATGCATTTAAGATGGTTTTTTATATGGTAAATTTTTATCTGAAGAGTCATATGACTCAAAAAAAGTACAGCTGATTGTCCTGAGTGCTGTTCTCAGACACATTTGTAACTGTTTTGGCTTTTTCTCCTCCCCCCCGGCAATATTCTGAGTAGTACAAAAGTATAAATTAAAATGGCTTGTCATTTCTTACCACGTCAGGGATTATCTTCAGTTCTCTGTAATATCCAAAAATATCTGCTAACATGCAAACAGTTTCCTGTTTACACATTTTAAAATTATTAGCTATCATTCACTAGTTACCTTAGATGGATTTAATAATGGGATTTCAGCAATTTATCCTACTCTGTGTGTGCTGTGTACTGTAAGTATCAAACAGACACACTGTAGATTTCTCATGCCTGAGGGTGAACAACTTTGTTTATAGTCTTTTTTGCAACATACTGTATAAATTTCTTTAAGGCAAGACCAAGTTTATAGACAGAAGGGATGTTTGTTATAATATAGCTGAGAAAGACAGAAAACCTCTACTTTGTATAGGGCTTACCCTACAGATGGCCACCTCACATCACACAAAATGTGGTCACAGGACCATTTATAAAATTCAGCTAACAGTGGGGTTTGCAATTTAATCTACAAAGTGCATTAAAATGAGAATAATTCATTGATGTCTTTGGCATGCCTGAATTTACTCATTTGTTCATATGACATCACAGAAATATGAGTTATATTTGACAGCCCAGCTGTCCACGTCTGGGAAAGGCAGTTCATCTGCTGCCAGGCCCTTCTCTCAGGTTAAATTATTCAACAAGCAACTAAAGTGAATGATCTTTATTCATTCTGACATTTTCAGTGTCATTTGAAGTTTAGCTGATGAAGCCATTTTATGGTATTTAATTTGATTGTGTATCTTCCTGTTCCTGCTTGTTGCAACTTGTAAAATGTTTGTATTGTCTGAGGTTTTTTGATAGATGACCTTCCCTTCGCTGTGGCCTGCAAAGTATTTTGTCTCCTATACAATGATAAACCCTTTTTTATGTCTTTGGGTGTTGCTGTTACTCCTGTTGATTTATCTGAGTACTTTTTCCGGTCATACTTTTTTGTCATATGAAATAAATTGCTTTGAGTTTGTTTGCTTTAGATTCACAGGCTGGGAAAACTAATATCATAATTTGGATTTCCTTTAAAATAGCAAGGGTTTTTTTTCTCCTGTAGTATTTTTTCAGTCTTTAGCTAAACAGCCAATACAATTTTGTTAACTGGAGCTGTTAATGTAAGTCTTGGGTTTTACAGTGGGTTTTTTCTCACCTGTCACCATACAAAGCTGATGTAGGTTCTAAGGAGAGACATTCCTTTGCTAGACCTGCTGGCTTCCAACAGGAGTTCTTAGGTGAAAGTGCATGGACAACCTCAGGCCCAATACCAGTGTTTTCGAGAAATGTTTCCACAGCTTCTTCTTTTCACACATGCCTGTTCTTCAAAGCCAAAGGTTGAAGTTCACCTTATTGCTTGGCTTTGGCCTTGAGGGTTGAGTGTTGTGCTACCGTTCTTGAGGAGACCAAAGAGGATCATATTAGAGAAACAGGTGTCTTTCTTCGGACTATTTACCTTTGGTGGCAGAGGTTCCAAAATTGCTTAAGGCTTCTGGAGCAGACGAGGATTCCCACATAAAATACTGTTGCGATAGTACTTAAGAGTATTTACACCCAACCACAGATAACTTTTCTTCCTGCAATTGCAGTCACCAGCAAGCCACTCGGGTTTTGGACAATTTGGCAGTCACCTACAAAGCTGAAGAACAGAAACTGAAAAGAAATCAGTGGAAACTATACCAGAACTGGGTTAAGGTCATTAAAATCGTGCAGCTCAATATCCTACTTTATTTTCAAGGGAAAATGTGTTTTCTACAGTGGTCATAAACTTGGAGGTGTAGGACACATCAAATTTTTGTGGCATCTTTGCTAAGCAAAGCAGTGAGGACTGTACGGCTCAGAAGAAACTTTGCAGAATATGGCACACTGCAACTGGGATTTATCAATATTCATGAGGGCCTGTATTAACTTATTAATTTCATCTTTTGTGTCAGTCATTCCAACTCAAAATAATGTATTTTAAAGTGTTGATGAAGAGGAGCTGTGAAGGAAATATTGTGGAAGTTTAAATCAGATTGCTGTGATTGGATGCTGCCCACTGGGAATATTACCGTGTGCTGAACACAGTTCATATCCCCAACACTGTGAATTTCTGATGGGTTAAGGAAAACAGGGTATGAATCATTCAAAGGTTTCTAATATAAGCATTATCCAAATAAATACCCTTCCCCCACTTGCAGAGTCTCTGGCCAAATACTGTCCCTCTGTTCCAGCTCCTCCTTACTGCCTCTCCCTGTTTCCGGATGGGCCCTGGCCCCCAGCCCTTATCTCCACCAGCCCCTGGGCTGTTTGCAGAGAGCAGTTATAAAGAGGCTGACTGAGCACAGAGTGGAGGAGAATTACAAGGTGCAGGAAAACAGCAGCACTGCTTGGCTCTCCACGACCTGCTCTGCACCATGGGGAAGGACAAGCTGCCCAGCAAACCAAACATCTTCCTCCTTCTTCTCTTCTTCCTTCCTGGAAATACTCCTCTCAACACGGAACCGTAAGCTACACGTGGGGAGGGGGGAGGGAGGTCTAAATGCTCCCTTTTTCCTTCCATTTTCTTCCCACTAATAACCAAGCCCTGAGTTTCCTGCACAGCTCTGACAGCGCTCCCCACTCCCATCCTGTAATCCCCTGGCTGTCCAGACCTGGGACCCCTCCCCACCACCATCGCTGCCAGTGGCCTCCTTCCACCCTCCCCCCAGTCTCTGCCCACAGTGCCCACAGTCCTGCCCTGCAGCTGCCTGATAGTCCAGACCTGCATCTTCACGACACCGTTGCCTAAGTATGTTTCTACCTAGAAACCTCTCAGGGCCTGTGATGTTGTGGGCATGATGCTGGAATCCAGGTGCTTACCTTTCCCGGAGTATCCTTGTTTTAATCACTGCGTTATTTCTCCCCATTCTCCTGTTGCTTTCAAGCCAGTTTGTTCCCCTTTCTCCTGCCAGTTTGTTTCCCTTGGCAGCATCAGACGTACTCGCTCTCAGAGAGGATCTGTGACCTAGATTCTCTTCCTCCGGCACGGAGGCTGGTGCCAGCGCCCTCCCTGGACACCCACGCCAGGGCTGTGCAGCCCAGGAGCATGGCTGCAGCTCGAACTCTGCCGATGGCCCCGGGGAGAGGGGCAGCCTGGCATGGCACAGGCGGGCTGCAGTCTGGCATGCCCACCCCAGCCTTGCCCACCAGAGAGTGTTGCTCTGAAGCCTCTGGTCTGGGTGGGAGCAGTCTCCCTCTTCAGACCTTGGCTGCTGTTCCTCTTGCTGTGCTGACAGAGGCGCAGCTCTCACCAACACGGGTCTTGTAATGCTTGCTGCAGAGATTTTATGCCCACGAGCACAGCCAGAGCGCTGGCAGAAGGTGCAGCAGTACTGCTGCCACTTACGGTGTGGTCAGAGGTGAAGTGCTAACTGGGTCAGCCTGAAGGACCTTTGACTCACAGTGTACCATCAACCCCTCATTCATCTGCCCTGTTTGGGTGCTTCTAGGGTAGATCAGCCAACCAAGTCTGCTTTGGGGTCAGGCAGCGCTCTCTGGTCTCCCTACAGTAATCTGATGTAACTAAGATTAAGTAATCCTAATTCATCCTTGCCCAACATCAGGGGGAAAGGGAATGAAACCATACTGTTCAGACCTGTGGGCAACATAGCATCACAGAACCACAGAATGGGCTGGGCTGGAAGGGACCTTCAAGATCATCTAGCTCCAAGCCCCCTGCCATGGACAGGGATACCTTTCTCTAGACCAGGTTGCTCCGAGCTCCATTCAACCTGGCTTTAAACACTTCAGGATGGGGCAGCTGCAGCTTCTCTGGGAGATCTGTGACAGTGCCTCACCACCCTCACAGTGAAGAAATTTTCTCCCTAATGTGTAATCTAAACCTACTCTCTTTCGGTTTGAATCCATTCCCCCTTGTCCCGTCCCTTGTAAATAGTCTCTGTCCCTTGTAAATAGTCTCTCTCCATCTTTCTTGTAGTCTATTTTTTGTGCCTTACCTGAGCCCCGTTCTGGAAGGGAAGAATGAAGAAAGGCTGAGAGAGATGGGAGAGAGAAGGGGTGTTGTTGGGGTCCACAGAAGGAAGACAGGAGCCCAGTAGGGAGGCAGTTCTGAGCAGTGAACTGCTAGGTGGCATAAGGGAAGTGGTTTTGTTGTAGGTGCAAGATAGATCAGATGCTGTATACAACACAGAAAGGAAGCAACCCTTGAACTGAAGACAAAAATTAAACACCCAATCAAGACTTTCTTAGTGTGCCCTAAAAGTAGGGATATCACTTTTTTGGGCAGAAATAGCTGCTGCTATTTCTGTTTCAGAGGTGGCTAGCTGGAAAGGAGACACCATTAAGGCTCAGATTACACATTAGAAAAAAAATACATTCATCAAGTTAGTGCAGCACTGGAACAAGTGACCCAGAGAGATGGTAGAAACTCCATCTATGGTGTGCTTTGCAAAAGTCCTGTTTCAGGAGGGAAAGTGGGCTTGAGACATCCAGAAGTCCTTTGTAACTTAAATTTCTACAATCTTGGAAGAATGAAGCCAAAGGTACTGTTCTCCTACTCTGGTTGTGCATGCATGTTTTACAATGCAGTGGACATGTTTGGGAATACTCTGCATATGGTCAGAAGTGTGAGGTCATAATGACACTTGAATTGGCAGGTATGGATTTGGGCTGATGAAATTCACTGCCTTCTTTGGCTGGGTGCTTGTTCTAGTAAATACCTGAGAGTCAATACACAGAGACATTATTCCACCTTAAGCTGCAGTATTACCTTCTCTGTATAGACAAACTCATCATTTTTGCCTCAGCCACTATCTCCAGGGTCTCCTATTCCTCCTTGATGCATGCCTCTGTCAGAGTCACTGCCTCTCTTATCAGAACAGCTCATTGCATGCTGAGGTCTTTTTGTCTGCCCAGATACTTTTTGTCCTGGAATATCTGTACATGGATTTTGTGACCAAAGTTACTTAAAATGCTCATAGTAATTTAATTCATCTGTCTCTTTTCAGCAACATATCCCAAAACACCTAAAGAGAGGCCTATAAACAGCATGGTTTATATCTTTGTTTCAAAGGCAGGGAAGCCAGCCTAAGGGGAAGTTCTTCAAGCTGGCCAAAATTTCAGCAGAACAGTGAACAGGAATATAAATGAGGCCAAATTCCCCATAAACTAGGTCACGCTGTCCTTTCTGTAGACTGGATGTTATTGTCACATTGCCAGTGCCACTGACAGGGGACAGGGGGAATGACATTAAGGGAAGCAGCATGGGCTGAAGCTCTGGTAAGAAGGTTGTAGAAGAAAGGAAACACTGGAAAAAGCAGAGAGTCACAAGTTGTAACTCAGTCTCTGAGAGGCCAGAGTTCCCTCCTTTCACAGCTTCTGCAGCAGCACAGGTTGAGCAGAGTTGCCAGCAGGCTCCTCACTACACTTCATCCCAGTGCCCCATGGTGAAGGCAATGCAGGTACTGCCCGGGTCCCACTGCCTCCACAGTAGCTTTAGGACTCCCCAAAAAGCTCAGGGCCCAGGCAAAAATGTAGCTCTGGATGGACCCAGCTGAATTTGTCCTCCATTCCTTTCTGAACACTTCCCGACAGTCTGTTTGTTACTTATTACTGATTGAGAATTTTCCGAGACTGACCAACAGTGCTCAAGTCTGAGTGGTAGTAGCTCGCCTATTGCTTTCTCTTTATGAATAGTTCATTTGCTATTTTTGCTACTCAGTTCTATCATACAGAAAAACTTTTCCACAAATACATAAGCCAATTTTTAGAATTTTCTTACCTGGCACAATTATGAGAAAATTTTACTTCCCAGATCATTTAGGAATATACTGAAGAACAGGGGTCTCAACACAAGCTCTGGAGATTTTCACTGGTTCCTACTCTTTCCGTCCTATCTTTTAACCAAATAATCCAGGACAGAATTAATAATTTGATTTATTAGTAAAATGATCCCTTTTGTTGAATGGCAGCTTAGTTTAAGGGTCCTTTATGAGGGACCTTTGTCAAAAGCTCTTTGAAGACACAAGTATACTTGAGCTGCAATAAAACACTACACTCTGAAATCCTTTGTGTGCTCGTCTTAATAAGGTCCCCAACTGCAAGCACTCACATCTTTGCTCAGCATGTGAAGGATTTGGAAACCTGGATAGGCAAAGACTGGAGCAGCCAGACAAGTGGGTGGTTTTTTTTCCTCAGCTGTTTTTAGCTAACGCCTTTGAGTCTCAAAAGGAGATTGTGGGATATACAAAATTCAATTAACAGCCTGAAACCTTTCAAACCATCCCTACTCCCTGCTGTGAAGCCAAACAAAACATCCTTTGTAAAGCACTCTCTATTAGCATAGAAATTGTTCCTTCTACTGCAAGCATTCTCCTGCTTTTAGGCTAATTAGTTAGACCATTTAATATGTAAAAACCCAAAATAAAATGAATGCTCATGTTATATGCAATGCAATTCGCAGGGATAGCAATGGATTAGGCATGCTGATTTGTTAATTTCCCTTCACTTAATACCGTTGCCTTAAAACTGTTTCACATTTCTGATCTTTCTTGCTTCCCTCTCTTTCTAGGCAGTACATGGTGCTGGTGCCCTTTCTGATACACACGAATTCTCATGAGAAAATATGTGTCCAGCTGACCCACCTGAACGAGTCTGTGACTCTGAGTGCCACACTTGAGCATCTAGGGGAGAACAGGAGCTTGATTGATGATGTAGTGTCAGAAAAAGATGTGTTCACCTGCATCCCTTTCTCTGTGAGTATCTCATCCTTGTGGGATGGTCTTTTGTGTTTATTGATGTGGCATAGTAGGTCCAAACAGTCCCGAAATGATAAATAAGACTCACTGCAATCAGAGACCCCTAAACTAAGACAAACAAAAGAATTAATTCAATGTGGATAACTGACTGTGGTAGTCTTATAAGGACTAATTTTCCCCCATTATCAAATTCTGTGTCCCACATGATACTTCTCTGCATGCATGACTTAGAGAAGTATGTTGGAACTTTGACTGACAGAATGTGCCCCATGTTTGTTTGATATGTGTAAGCCTGAGATGAAAAATACCAATGTGGAGTGAAAACTGTAGAAACTGGGCAATGGTTAAAGACAGTGAGGTCCTTGAAGTCATTTGGCTGCTTCTGGAGCTTATTCACAATTTTTTGCTGCAGAAGCTTAGTTGGTGAGTAATGTAAGCAACAAAGTTCCATACCCTAATTAATGAATCTGGGTTAATTTTCATTTTGATAAATCATGTGCTGGAATAAGGTCAGATTCAATATTTCTCTGAGAAAAGTATATAAATGAAGGAAGGCAATCGTGTTTTTTCTTACTCCCTGCACTGAGTCTTTTTTGTCCCTTTAGGGAACTTTCTGACCCAGCTAGCATTCCTTCCTTCAAAGCTCGGTGCAATGGTGGGCGGTGAATCAGTAAAGCAGTTATTCTCTTCATTCTCCTTAGCTTCCAAAATCCAATAGCACAGCAGTGGCATTTCTCACTGTGACGGTGACAGGGGACACACTGCAGTTCAAGAGCCGCAAGTCAGTGCTGGTCAAGAATTCTGAAAGCTTGGTCTTCGTCCAGACAGACAAACCCATCTACAAGCCTGGACAGACAGGTACCGGGAACTGGGCTGGTGTTGACTCTGACAGCATAAAACATTAAGGACTCCATTCTCCAGAGGTGCCATACTTGTATTAAAGTTTTCATATTTCTTCATGGGGGGGGATCTACGGCACTCACCAAATCTTATTTCTGTCAGCTGAGAATGTCTAGTTCATGGTACTTTCATCAGTCCTAATCTTCATTCTCCAGGCATGGCATCTCAGCCAGATGTAGGCACAGGCTCTGATCATTCTACTCAACTAGAGGCACAAAACTAGGATGACTGCGAAGCATAGTCTCCCTTGGCTGCACCAGAATCAACAAAGCAGGACAGGCACTCCCAAGAGATAATTCAATTCAGCCAAGACCTGATTATCCTTCTAAATTTATCTGCCCCTCACTATCTGCAAGAAAAATAGCCTGGAGTAATTGTTTTTGTTACTTAGAGATCTCAATTCAGAACCTGTTGATTCAGAACCTGTGAAATGAATCTGAGTTATAAATTATTGAAACATTGACATTTCCTGGTAATAGCTACAAATTTAACAGTGGAATTTCCTTTCTTTCTGTTACACCCTTCAGTTCAGTTTCGGATCGTCTCTCTGAACACTGACTTCTACCCGCTGAATGAGAAGGTAGAGCCTTAATTCCTTGTTGTTAGCCAGGAGATTTAATTCCTAATTAACACCATTGTTATTATCATCCAGAACCACTGAAGACAGCCTTTAAAGCACATGATACTGTCTCACACCATGCTTTACTTGTTCCATATTCTATCCTAGGACATATTCCACCTGTCTCTATTGGCTGAGAAACACATCCCCAATTTTAAAAGCATACAGATGTTTAACACCAGATTTGCAAAGGAATGCATGTGGCTAAGCATGTGGGCAAAGATCTCTTTACTGAAAAAAATGGGTGGGACAAGTTTCCACTGGCAGTGACAGGTGTGCAGTTGTTGCTGGCAGTGGGTGCAATCCCACACTTAGAGAGCAGAGTGACAAGAACTTGGTTTTATGGAACTGGTCAGGGGTGCAAGCCCACCTTCTATTTTATTTGGCAATCAGTTCCTCATGCAGGCAAGTTCTTTGAAAACTCGTACTTCATCACATTTTCATACTGTGGTAAGACAAAAAGCCAGGGCCCTAAAATATTATAGAAAATATTCCCTTAGCCATCAAGAACCAAGGAAACAGAGCAAGTACAGAAAGGGAAGAACCCAAATAACTTCTTAGAAGATTGTTCTTCTGCCCTTCAGTCCAAATCTGGAAATTACTTCTTTGTGATTAATATTTCTAACACTGATTTTGTTTTGCTCTTTCCCCACAGTTTCCCTTTGTCTACATTCAGGTGAGTGGATAAATTACTTGCAGAAGAATGTGCAGACACAGAGGTACCAGTCTCCAGCAGTGGTGTTTTCAGGTTGAGGTGCAAGGGAAAAATCATGGGTGTGTGGCCTTTTCCCTTTGTTTAAAGGAAGGCTGAGTAGTTATGCGTCAAAATAAGTTCCAACAATCATTCTTTGATCGCAGAATGTGCTGTAGGAACACATTAATTAACCATTACAAGCCATGCTGTGAACAGAACTACACTTGCCTAGAAGTCGTCAAAAGGGCTTATTCCTCTTCCCAGTCAGAACTCAGAATTTCTGTCTGCCAAGTGTGGTTGAAATTACAGATCTGTGTTAAATAAGCTATCAAAACCAAATAAACAAAATTAGGTAAATAGACATCCCCTGTCTTCCCAAGAATGTTGTTTTTGTTGGTTTTTTAATGGTTGAACTTCAGTGGCAGGCTAAAGTTAATAGGAAGGATGTTTCAATAGTTCAAGCACTCACTTTTTCAGATGAGAATCCAAAATTTACAATTATTATTTGGCATATCTTCTTGTTGAAAAAACTAATGATAAGGGCTCATGGACGGACCCTGAAATTAGTGTGCACAAATTTTATTTCAGTTTATATGATTAATGAGTCCTATTTAGTCAGTCCTTTCACTGCTCTTTGCTGAATGGGTTTGCTGTCTCCATTCTGCTCCATCTCTGTCTAGAGCTGAGGAGCCATCACAACAGAGGCAGAAGGTAGGCCAAAAGCAGTCTGTGCCCCATTTTTTATCCTCCTTTCAGAGTGCTGTCATTCTCTCTTCCCACCAACAAACTTCCAGAAAAGGGCTGCAGAGCTGGTAGGCCACTGGCGGTCTGTGAGTATTGGAGAAAGAAGAGTAAGACAGTGGGTGGTGTGGATCAGCAGGCTCAAGGGGAGCATCTCAGAGCTACCTTTTGCTAGGGCTGTCCCATGGGGTCCCTCCCCTTTCTATGAGATGATACTTTACGGAGTACAGGAATTTCACGAAAGGAGAAAAAACAAATACATCCTCTCCACTGCCTCCAGAAATACGTCTTTGTCTAACAAGCTGAATAATTTCATAGCCTTTGTGTGTGTGTGTGTGTGAATACCATGAAACCTTCGATTTTCCATCCCTAGGAAGGCCATCTGTGTTTTTAGCTCTAGCCTGTAAAGCGTGGTGTTTGTCCGTGCTGTTTAAGCCAGCTTATGTAGGCCTTGTCCTTCATCCCCACCATCCCCTCTCTCTTCCTCAGTGCTACTTCTCCGTCCAGCACTGCCCTTTGTTTGGATTTCACAGTTATCTGCAAGGCAGTCTTATAGAGTGGGAAACTCGTGTGGCAGAAAATTCACTGGTTTACTCTAGAGTACTTTTTTCAGCCAGATCAGATCTGTCAGTTCAGTTTACCACATGATTGCATGAAATTTGGCCTGAACCAAAGGAAAGAGTAGCAGGAGTGAAGAAAGGTGACAGCCTAAAAGTCAGCACTTCTAAGGAAATAAATGTGCTTTAATTTAATGTCCTTAATTTATCTCAGTGAAGCACAAAGGCAGAAGTTAGTATCAGTCTGCCACTTCTGAACTAATATCCTGACCCATTGCTTATGTAATTGAAAAAAAATAGAACACCTTTCTGAGGAAAAACAAACTGGCTTTCAGGCCTTACCTACACATCACAGGAATGGCAAAAAGTTCACAAGCCCAGCTGTAAACATTTTCTCCTCTTCCTCTTCCAAGGAAGCCCAGTGGTGTCCCTCACAATAAGTGGTGAGCTTTTCAGCAGGGTAGAAACATGGTGATGAAGAGGATTTGGTCAGAGCCATGGGATGCATTTTACTGATTGTGTCATCCTCCCAGGTGGCTTCTTGGGAACACGGCCCCCTCTTCTGCGCCCTGACTGATGACCTCCATCTGGGAGATGTCATTCACATCCCCATTTTCCCTAAGCCCTGAGATAAAATCTCAGTGAAGTAAATGCACATAGTCACATACCTTGAGTCACACACCTATCTAGAGTAAATAAACTTTTGGTGACAGCCAAGGTACAACGCAAAGAGCAGGCAGAAAATGAAAGACTATAAATACTAACCATCCTGCTGAGAAGCCTGAAAAGGGTGCTTCAAACTACACAGCACCACTGTGCTGTTTCAGTGACTTCCAGAAGAAATTTGGGGCTGAGGGGATTAATTATTTATAGTAAATAATGAGCAATACACAGATGTAGTAGTGATGAGAATTCAGCTCCAGCATTAGGAGCATGGAGACATAAGAGAGGGCTCTAAGCTAGATGCCTATATGTGGGGTATACTTTCCTCTGTTCCTGTCACCATTCCCCCATCCCACCACTAGCTTAGGACTCTTACACATGTGCATTTCTCAGTCCCATAGATAATTCCTCAGCATGAGGAATTATCATGAGATGATTCCTCAGCAGATTGTGTGCTGGTGCTTCAGCAGTCTTCATTCCAGGCAGGGTTAGAAAAGGGTTTTGCAGGCTGTATAGCCAGTCAAGGAAGCTGACACTTCCCTCCTTTCTCCACGTGCTCCACTTACTTCTGGTACCAATTCTGTTCCCTTCTGTTACCTTGCCAGTCTGTCTTGCCTAGCTTCTTGGCCCCATCATTTGCAGGTAGAGCTGAGGTGGAGGCAACACCCCTGGGCATTAAAAGTGTTTAAAAGCTTTCTTGCATGCTAGTTATGCAGAATTGACAGGTAAGTGCTTTCAGAACCTCACAGATTGTTGAATAATTACAGATAGGCATTTCCCAGCTGGGATGTGTATACCTTGGGCACTGCACTGCTCTGTGCCTGGCACTCTCCTGTACTGTCTTGTGACACTGTCACCCTCACCTGCAGGACCCCCAGAGGAACCGTGTGTACCAGTGGCAAGGAGTGGAACTGGAAACAGGCTTTACACAGCTCTCCTTCCCCCTCACCTCGGACCCCATCCAAGGCTCCTACAAAATAGTTGTGCAGAAGAGCTTCTCATCCCATGTGGAGCACTCCTTCAGTGTGGAGGAATTTGGTAAGGAGAGGAATTCGGCAGTAATGCCTTTTAGTACGAGTGCTCAATTTGGAATTTCCTGGGAACAACATGGAGGAGGGAGGGACTGAATATACAGGCAATGGGTCTCATAGGGACTGAGCCAGAAAGTGCTAAGTATCAGGAATGGTTGCTGACTTTCTGGCATCTCTGCAACCAGCCTGAGCTTGTATTTGCTCACAGTGCTCTTAGGAGCACAGGACATGCCAGAATTCCTGTGCATGGCTTGTGGCACCAATCTCAGCTGACTTCGTCTTAGTTGCTTTTCAGTCCAGCTGCTTGTTGCAAGTAGCACTAGATATGAAGTAAGAGATGACAATATTTTGCTGACACTATTTTGCTTCTCTCATCATCTGCATAAGGTCTCCTTCTCTATTCGTAGTCCTCTTTATTTTTGCTCTTCCTTGTTTCTGTGAAAGCTTAGAAAACATGTTTGGTAGAAAACTTGTGACTGAAGAACAATCCACAAATGTTACAAACAGACTGGTAGCAGAGACTGAGTAAGGAGAAATATGCTGCTGCAGGGAGCCTTTTAACTCCCAGTTCTCTAATATAACTTCTTGGGTGTTTGTAGACCTGAGAGTCTGTGGCTAGATTCACTTGAACTCTCTGGGTATGCAGGACAATATCCCATGGTGCCTCTTGGTGAGCCTAAGAGCAACTCTGTGTCTCCAGAACAGTAAGAATCAGCCAACAGAATCAATGATTCAGGGCATTTCAATGTGGTAAATTACAAAGGTGGTGAATGTGCAGCTCCAAGTCATAGCTGCAAGTTATGCATTATGGACACAACACATAGGACCAGTGTGTCCTTCTGAATGGACACACATGAGGGATCTACTCAGCTGTCTGGTGCCAATGGGATCACATAAGCCTGTGCTGCAAATAAGGGAAGGTAAGGACTACAGACTTCCTCCATTGCCTTTGAACCCAAACAGTGGTGAAGGAAGGTTGAGAAAACCTATGGAAGTGGTAGACATCTGTACTGAAGACCACAGAGAGGTTCATATGAAGATGATCCTGGCTCTGTGCTTGGGTTGCTGTGTAGTACACAGCTCTCATTCATTCTTCTCATACCAGCCTTTCTCTCTCCCATCTAGTGCTGCCCAGGTTCGAGGTCCTGGTGAAGGTGCCAAAGATGATCACTATTAAGGACAACGAGCTTCCAGTGTCTGTCTGTGGTCTGTGAGTCACAGAGCTCCAGTAAATCTCTCTTGCTTATCCTTCATCCTTCCTTTCTGCTGAGGACCACAGAAAGGGCTCAGGGAAGATTTTTAAACTTTTCCCAGGCGTCTAGTGCAGACTTACTTCATTCTGTCAATCCTGAGCCTGCTGCTTGGCCTGAAGAGTCAAAGTGAAGGGTCTTCCCAGTGTTCCTTAAAAGATTATGTCAAACAAATCTGCATCTCTCTCTTCCCAGTTTATTTCACGTTTTCTCTTTCTGTCTTTACATTTCATCAGTTAGAGCTTCTCTGCCAATACTGAACCCTCAAATACTCCGAGATGTCAGATCAGACATCATTTAAATGGGTGATGCAAACCCAGTGTTCTCATTTTTAACTCATAAATAGCTCCTTCTGAGTACCTGGTTGCCTTTCCATTTCTTCATTGAACCCTGAGCGGTTTGTAATACAAGGATGTTCCTGGCTGAAATAATTTTCTAAAGTCAACCT
Source organism: Dicrurus megarhynchus (assembly GCA_013399195.1). Taxonomy (NCBI): domain Eukaryota; kingdom Metazoa; phylum Chordata; class Aves; order Passeriformes; family Dicruridae; genus Dicrurus; species Dicrurus megarhynchus. The sequence continues at coordinate 18,225 of VXAD01013597.1, read as the reverse complement.
TTTTCTGCAGAGACCTGCCACCTAGAATAGGAGGAATATTTCTTCCATGGATGATGGAAGAATCTCACTATGGAAATGCTAGAAATGCAATCACTAGAATCATTATAATATCAGATTAGTCGGCCTTTAATAAGTATTAGGAAATCACCTACAGAGGGCTGTAAGGAGATGTGTCTGAGTGTGACTGTGACTGTCTCATCTGATACACCGTTTAACACATTGTGATTAGGTACACCTACGGGAAGCCTGTTCCTGGTTTAGTGAATGTCCAAGTATGCCGGAAATATTCCCAGTCTGCTTCAAGTTGTTACGGAAAAGAAACGGAATCTGTGTGTGAAGAATTCACCAGGCAGGTGAGTCCCAAGATTAAAATATAGTGGCTTTTCTTAAGGTTAATGGGCAATGCTGTCTCAAGAGAGATCAAATCTGTTGGGAGATAGTAGGGCATCAGAGACAGCATTCTCTCCAGGGAAAAGCAAGGAATCTCACAGGAAGGCATTCTTAAGAGAGCGATCATTAAACTGGAAACAGAACTGATGATGAAAACCTCACCCCATTGAAACTAGTGACAGACCTCCTGTTGCCAGCCAGGAGGTCCTTGCTATTGTTCCACAAACTGAGAAAATATCTTTGAAATAATTTCATAACTGTGAGAGGAGCTGACTGGGAGCAAGGAGAAAAGATGAGAAAACAGGAAGGCGATATAGATAATGAGGAACAAAGAAGAGGAGGTGGTATTTTATATGAGTTAAATACAGGAGAAAGGGCAACAAAAAAAAGAGAGAAGAGAATGGAAGAAACAGGAAGAAAAACAGAACTAAGTCAGGAGGGAGTTAACAAGGAAACCAGTGTGTGGCTTGGAGAACTGTGTGTCAGGTACCCCACAGGACACAGAAAATGTATGGATGAAACACTAGGAAACAGGCTGAACACGAGTTCTGGTCTTGGAGACAACCCTTAAAGATAAGTCTGGAATTTCATGAACAGAATTTAAGCATGTTGGGTTTGGGGTATTTATTCTCATCCCTCAAGGCACAAACTTTGTTGGCAGAATTTCAGTTTTCTCTCCAATCCTTTGCTTAGGCAGATGCTCGTGGGTGTGTTTCTGGTGTGGTGAGGACCAAAGTGTTTCAGCTCCTACGTAAGGAGTATGAGATGAGCATTGAGGTACAAGGCAAGATCACAGAAGATGGCACAGGTATGTAGCACATGGAGAAGGCAAAGAGATGGCAGGCCATAACAGGAGGAACCAGCAAGCATGAGGAAGGTGGAGTAACATGACCAGAAATTCATTAATAATCCCTCTTTACTGTGCTCTGTCTCAGGAATCGAGATGACTGGAACAGGCTCCTGTGGCATCACATCCACCATGAGCAGAATCCGCTTTGACCTGCTGGACTATGCATACAAACCAGGGATCCCACTCTTCGGGAGGGTAGGGAACTTCTGAGACCATGGCCAGTGAATGGCAGAGCAAACACACAAGTGCACAATCCCATCAGATGGGGTAGTGGGGTGTTACGTGGTTCAGGTGTTCCATGTTCACAGTGCAGGTTACATGGTTCAAGAGGCAGATGATACGTGGTGGAGGTCCCAAATGAAGCTGGCATGGGGAGTTAAAACTACTGAAGAACTTAGAATCCTGATAGATAATTTCCATGGGCTGACCGGGTTGTTTAGCTGAGAATTTTCTCAGTTGTTCCCTCCGACAGCACAGGGCATACCTCACACATTTCCACATTCTTTTCTTTTATTCTTTTCTATAAAGAAATATCCCGCCTGGCAAGGAGGAAAAGAGGGAAGAGGATGTATTACTTGGGAATTGTTTTTTGTTGCTAGTCTAAAACCTGAAGTTTGTTATTGCTTTGTTAGGTGAAGCTGGTCGATGGCACTGATGCGCCACTTGCCAATGAAACCATCGTGATTACTGTGGGTGGAAACAGATACAAAGGGAACTACACTACAGATGAGCAGGGACAATCCTGGTTTTCCATAGACACTACCAGCTTCACAGAACTCTCCCTGGAAATCCGAGTGAGTGGCAGAGACAGGGGTAAGCCTCTGTCTTTCTCTTCAACAGGTAAAATATCTATCCACGGGTTATCAGTCTTTTCTGACAACTGGAAAATAAGGCAAGTTTCTTGTCAGGTCACCTCATTTCTCTGTGTCTTCTCTGCAGATTATCCACAATCTCCTATGAATGGGAAATACGGAACATATCCAGAGTTTTTCTGTGGAATTTTATGTGACTTTTTACGTGATTTCATTTGGCTATCAACATTCTATTCTTCTTTCTTAGGCAGATCATAAACCTGAACTGAACTGTTATGACAGTGACTGGATGACGCCATCCTATGAGCATGCCACGCGCAGAGTAACTCGGTCTTACTCCCTCAGTAAGAGCTTCCTCAAAATTGAGCCAAAGCCTGAGACATTAAGTTGTGGCTCCTCAACAGAGGTCCAAGTGCACTATATCTTCACACCAGAGGCCATAGGGGAGCAGAAGAAAATTGTCATTTATTATTTGGTAAGACATATTTGGGGTCACTTTGACCTATAGCCACAGAAAGTGCTGTGTCATCTCTAGCTCTGTTCCATGATGAGCAACCAGAGCACTGCTAGATGGCCAGTAATGACGGAGAGGGTTTGAAATGGAAGGTGTGGCCTGCAACCGTGCCATCTAAATACATTTCCCTAATGTTTCTTATTTCTCTGTCCTCTGCGTGCAGAATTTTGGAAGACCACAATAATTGGAACAAACTATAACATGCTGGCCTTAAGAACTATAAATTTGCTCATTTTGGGGATCAGTGAAGAGGAGACTAATTGTACCGTGACCAAACAATGACATGTCAGTTTCTCTTGGGAAAACGGGAAGAATCAAATGAATATTCAAATAGAATATCTTTCTCCCTAATTTAGTTTTTCTGGTTAAACCTTTTAATGACACTAGCAGAGGAGATGAGAGTAGCTTTGAAGAACAAGAAAAATATCAGTGGAACAGACACTTCAGTTCTGGTGGACTGTACAGAACATCAGGGGGACTTAGGCTGATACTCAAAAAAGAGAATAGAAATCTGTGCTAGAGAGGTCTACATGCTTATTTTGAAGACTGCTAACAATTAATGGAAGGACAAGATACCTGTTTATCCCAGCAGCCTGGGAAAATTGGATTTAAATATGCACATACAGCAGGTAAACAAAAAGTGAAAGAACTTCCATTTTTTATAGGTGTGGATCCCACACCTTGAGACTCAAATATAGTGCTATGGAATAAATATTCCACATCAAAAGTAATTGAATAAAAGGCTTTTTTGACTATGAAAAAGGAATATTTTTCTAGAAATGAGGAAATTACAGGAAGCATTTTGGCTATTGCTTACTGCCTGCCTTCAGGTACCTTATTCAAGCTCTTATTCTTTGCAACCTGTGGTCTTGTGTCCCAACTCTGTGCAGTTATAAAACTAATCCTGGTGAAATTTGTCTTCATACTGTTTCACAATGCAACTGAGAGAGGAATGAGGAGGTTTTTTGACCTCCAGCCTGTTCCAAATTGTTAAAAACGTGCAGATGACTCCCAAAGTTATGTGCGGTTAGAGGCAAAATGCACTTGAACCTGATCTGTATATGCAATATGTACAAAAGCAAAGATAAGAACGATCATTGTGGAAACACTGGTCCTCCTAGGAGCAATTATTTCTGTCTCTAAAGACCCAGTAAATTCCAGCCTGGCACTTGCTTAGCATCTTCTTGGTGTTTCTCACACTCTACAGTTAACCCAGTGAATTTTCCTTCTCCTGCCTTTCAACACCAGTAGCAACAATTACAGGAAGATTTCTCTGTTACACAGGTGATGGCCAAGGGACAAATCATATTAGCTGACACCCATGATCTGACTGTGAATCCTGGAGTTGGTGAGCAGAGCTATGCTTTTTTAGTATTTCTGATGATAATTTGGGGCAGGGGGGATATAGATAAATTACTTCAATTCAAACACTGTATTTAACATTTCGTTCAAACTTTGCACGTAATGTTTGACTTTTCAAAATAAAACCTTTTTAGATGAAGTGGCTTTGCTTAGTTTTGTTTTCTCTGAATTCCAATAGGTGCTATTTTTTTAATGAGAAAATGTTAGAAAATTCAACCAAAAAGAAACATAAGTTTTGGCCATTTCCTAAAACCAGCACTTTCTGTTGGCCACTCTACCCTATCCTGATTGTGAATGCTTACCAGTGTTGTGAGATTCACGTGTACAACAAGCAGGAAGAGTGTGTCTCCTTTTCTTTGTCTCTCTCATTTTCCTTAATTTATTTTTTGGTATTGCTCCTGCCTTGTAAGCATGTAAACTCATGCATACCTATATTCTAATCAATACATTTACATTTATTCACATAAATGTCCAAGGATTACACATTTCAGTAACTGACACAAGCTGGGATGCAACTTAAATATCTTTTGAAAATGAGAAGAGCAAGACATTTTGTAAGTCTGTGAGAAGGAGTTGCACTGCAGTGGATATAAACAGATTATGGCACTAAAAGATCTCGTGTGCTGTACAAAGTTCTGTATCCTCACTAGAAACAGCGACTAAAGTCACACCTGGGCTAGTACCAAGGGATGATCTGTCACCTTGTTTAGACTGTGACATAAAGCTCAGGCCCAGATAGAAAGATTTTTCCAGCACAGAAGGGCATTTTCTACCCTGCTTGGAGCAATAGTTTGGTGTTCCAGATAAGTGCTTGCTTAGCAGTAACCTCTCCAAGTTATTCTTTCAGCCACTCTGCAACCTTGACGGCTGTCACCCTTTCCAACAGTCATGTTACCTTTCTTTGCCTCTACTCTTTTTTGTAGATCTTGGAGCTTGAGGGAAAAAAGGGGTTGGGAGCATCAAGAAATGATGCCAAGTGTTAACTGGGGAGAATCTCAAAGGCAGATTGAGGCCCTCCAAACTCATCTCATTTGTCAATTCACAACCAGTCTTTGAACGCAGGTGTCTTCAGCAACAGCCATAGAATTTAGTCATGTGTCAGTTTTCCGGCCCCCGGTAACTAAAAATGTTCAGCATGAGTGAACTTGACCTTTTTTATCTGGGAAGTAAACTTGCCTTTTTTATCAGGGGAAGGCAAATGTATATACTGGAACCTCTTGCATGTTGAATAACCTTTTTTCTCTCTTAGCTTATGGGACATTTCAGTTGAGCTTCCCTGTTGAGGCAGCAATTGCTCCCGTGGCACAGATGCTTGTGTACACCACTTCACCCCGTGGGGAAGTCATCGCCAGTTCGGAAGATTTTCAGGTTGAAATGTGCCTCCCCAATAAAGTGAGTACAAGCCATGGTTTACACAACCCATGTTTGTCTTGTGGACAGCAGTTTAGTTTAGATTTCCAGAATGAAGGCAGAATTCACAATGGGTTCATGAAATGGTCAGACCAGATGTTGACTGAGGATTGGTGACCAGAATAAGCTACAAAGCTACAAAAATAAAAAGTGGGGCAAGACAGAAACAAAAAGAGAATCAGTCATCCTTTTTGATTACATTGATCAAAGATGAATATACGTTAGACACTAGCAGAGCTCAGTTCACAAGGCTAGAAGCGTCAGAATAACAGATGCAACAGTGTCTGGAAAAGTGGTTGCTTGAACTTCCTTTTGGATTTGCAGGTGAGATTGAGCTTTGCACCTAAGGAAGGTCTTCCTGCTTCCAACACACACCTGCGACTCCGTGCCTCTCCAAGATCCCTGTGTGCCCTCCGTGCAGTGGACAAGAGTGTTCTCCTTATGAAGCCTGAAAATGAGCTTTCTCCCAGCTCTGTGAGTCTTGGCTACTTTTGGTAATGAGCAAGCACAAGAACAAACCAAGTACCCACTAACACCACTGTAGACATGGGGCTATGTATTTGTACAGCTGCATCCCCTACACTTGCTTTTTAGAAGCTGGCATTTACCAACAGAGTGTTAGGTTTTGTCTGTCCCTCTAAGTGCTGACCTGCTGCATTTTTCCCTGTTTTTTTGCATTTCCCCAGGTGTATCATCTTCTCCCACTGAAGGAAAGCCAGGGTTATAGCTTCATGGACTACTACCTGGAAGAAGACAACGTAAATCCGTGTGTGTCACTTGACAATCTGCCCTTAAATGGATTTCTCTACATTCCCATTTCATCTGATGGCGAAGGTGATGCCTACAGCATCCTCAAAGTAAGCACCAGCCTTTCATTTTTCTCTTTTGTTCCCTTTTGGAATTCAGTCTCCTCTCTTCTTCTTGCCTGTCCTGAAGGGCTTTTTAATGAAAAAAAAAAGCTCGTTTGCTGTAAACTTGCTCACATTTGTACGTGAGAAAATAACCAGGACCAGTTCCTACAACTTAGCCCATAAATAGTAACTATTTATCTAAACTGTTTGACCTTTGAAAGGTCTCCTTATAGTAGAGACACCTGCAAAAGGGCTTGGGTAAGGAAACAGTTCTGAGAAATTACCTGTAGTGCCATAATATTAGAAACTCTGCATTCGTTCATGTTTTCTTTCTCTGGTTTAAATAGGTCTCTAATAAAGCACCAATTAATTTGATAACCCACAAATCTGCGCATACCCTTCCAAAGTGTCCTGCACAAATCTTTTTGGGTACCCTCACTCCAGTGCATTTCACACATGCCATTTTCACTCAGGCAGCTGTCCCCAAGGTGGGCCTATGGCCTTACCTTTCCATCTGATCATCCCAGGGTTTAGCCTTGGTATGAGAATAACATGATAGAGACCCCACATCTGTGTCAAACAAGCCCATCTGGGATTTACATACAAGCCTTTGTTATTCTGACCAATACCAGACTTAGGTACATCCATTCTTGACATACTAAATAAAGTTTATTTTCAAACCATGTTTTGCATATTTTTTGTTCTTCTTTCTCTTTGTTTACTAGGAATTGGGCTTAAAAGTCTTCACTAGCAGCAAGATCCATAAGCCTGAACTCTGCGAGCATTACCCAGAACACATGATGGAAAGGAGTTACAGTGGTTCTAGTACCTTTTTGGTTTTACCTCTCACACAACCTCCTAAAATTTACCACCCCACTTCTTTCCTTCCCTCTTTGAATCTTTGCATATTAATTACACAGGCAGATCTGATTGTGTTCATATATGCAGACCTAATTCAGGATCCCTCCCTTCTGGACCTAGTCCTGAAATATGAAACTGATCCACCTCTGCCTGCACCTTACCAGGCAGCCAGATGTGTCTGGCTAGAACCGTGTGTGCTTGGTAACTCCCACGCCAGCCCCTACAGCAGCGAAGGTCTTGTAGCACTAAAAGAGTCTTTCAGCACAAAGCAGTGGGGTTTTTTTCCCATCAGATCTGAGTCCAGCTATGAAAACCTAAAAAAGGAGCACCTACTTCTAGGCAGCTACATTCTAGCAATAGCTAGAGGAACAACTAGGGCAAAAGTGGGCCAAGACAAATGAGAAGGTGGTACAATCCCGTGGGTCGATATTTTACCACTGGGGGCTGAGAAATTTGGTTGTGTTCCCAGTTTCCCCACTTACATGACTATCAGGGGCTAGGTAGGTCATGTCACTTCTCTGGAGATTCAGTGACTGTGAAGATAGGAGAATGATATTGCTTTTGTTTGCTTGTTTTCTTAAACAGATCTGAGATTAGCAAGACTATATAAAAGATTCACCTATATCACTTCCAGTTACTGGCTTTTATGGTGCAGTATCCCAGCTCCAATTAAACAATTATAGCTTTTGGTCCAGTGACAGCTTCTGTCCATCTGCTCATAAGACATCAGATCTTTGGTTTTGAAATGAAGGATTTGTCACCAGAGTATGGCCCAAGAGAGCTCTCTGCTTTGAGAAGATGTAAAGTCTTCTAAGGCTGATGGAAAAGCCTTTCATAAGGCACAACAGTATGCAACACTGTGAGAAAACATCTTCCTGCCTATTTGCTAGTGGCCAGAGATGTAAAGACCCATATTCATTTTAAAAAAATTCCTGGGCAGAGGACTAAGTGTGTCTTCTGTTTCTGGTCATGTATAAATGCAATCAATTCTTCAACCAGATAATTAAGTTTCACATTTGATTCTGTATTGCTATAGAAATATAACCTCAATAACACCATCATGCATGGTTCTTTCGGCACTGCTGGGTTTGCTGGCAGTGGGGGAAGAATGCTCAACTTCATCCAATCTCTGTAAGAAGAGCAGCAACATTAAGAAAAATTAAATACTGAGATGGCAACAGAGAAATTAATGATTCCAGTGGCCAAGATGGCAAAGCTGTTCTTTCAGTTTTAAAATTTTACCTAAGAATAACAACTACCTGGAGGGAAAGTATGTTCTTGGTTTAGAATGGAGTTTGACAGATCTTTTCCTTTCTTCCTGTCCTTGAATGAATTTGCTAGTCTCTACAATGAATCTGCATGGAGAATTGGGTTATGACATGGCAGAAGATACGGTTGATGGCAATCCTATGGAGACTGTCCGGAAGTACTTCCCTGAGACATGGATCTGGGACATAGTTTCAGTGAAGTAAGTGCTTACGGGAATGTAGAGTGTGGTCACCAGGCTAAAACCTTGAAATAAGTTAAAGCCTCAGTGGATGTATCGGTACTTCAGTGAGAAGAGTATTTCCAGTAGACAAAGGGATTTTTTTAAGGACATTAAGTATAGGATGCTTGAGAGGAACATGCAAAAGATAGTGCCTGTATCACAGCTGGTCAGGGGTTTGCTGTCAGCAGATGTTGTGCATTAGGCTGTGAGGAGAAGAGATGAGCACCAGAATATAACTGAAATCTTGTTCTCTGTCCCTCACCAGCTCTGAGGGAAAGGCTGATCTAGAAGTGACCATCCCTGACACCATCACTGAGTGGAAAGCCAATGCATTCTGTACTTCAGACAGGGGTTTTGGTCTGTCCCCAACAGTGTCCCTCAGAGCCTTCCAGCCCTTCTTTGTCGAGCTCACCATGCCCTACTCTGTAGTGCGTGGGGAATCCTTCACGCTGAAAGCCACTGTTTTCAACTACCTGCCTGCCTGCATCAGGGTAAGATATGTTCACAGCTTTGCTCAGCCTAACAGCTTAGGGAAGACTACAGTGGGTCACTTTTAACAAGGTGTTCCAAGCCAGATGACTGATCTGCAAAGATAATTTCATATAGGTGTACGTGTGTACAAATCCTTGTTGTATTTGGTGAAGAGGGAGTATGTTTTCCTGACAAAGTTTTGAAAGCTGCATTTTATTCAGAGCCTAAAGCTCTGCTACTGAGACCCCCCAGCCTTGTCATCACAAATTTATGTCATTGTTCTATAGAAATATAGAACTTGGGTTCTTCACAGATCACAGAATCATTGCATACCCACATGGAAATTCCAGATTCACCAGGGTGAATACCTGTGTTCAGCCTTTAGTCTCATCTCACAAAACTTCACAGAAGGTGTGCTGGAATGTGCAGAGCTCCTGTAATTTGTTTCATCTGTCCCTAAGACACTGAGCAGAGCTATATAACTTCACCATTCTTACCGGCATTTTTTTCCAACAAAAAAAACCGAGAGACAATTAGGTAAGGGAATAGTACAGAATCTCAATCACCTTTGCTCTGTTTCTTAAAAATACAGATTTTTATTCTAAAAGGAGTGAAGTTGAAATGAGGAGGGGCACTTATCCAGTCATTCCAATGCACTCCCATTTATGTCCCTGTCTTTCCTATTTTGTTTGCTATTTTCAGGTTCCTTATTCCACTTTTCTTTGTTCCCTTATTCTACTTTTCTTTGTTCCCTTACTAGCTGTCCCACTGCAAGTGTTTAATCTCTTCACCCAACTAATCATGAGGGAGTTCTTTAATTCATGGCACAACTGGTCTGTGCTATTCATTCTCCCAGAATCTATTTCCTTTCCAAAGATCCTGTTCTCTACTCTTACCTCCCTGACCTCTTACAATTGTACACATTTCAGTAATTTCCTCCTTTAGCAGGCAGTTCTTGCTCTGCAATACCCATAAGGTCCTCAATCCCCCAGTATAACCTGCCCCACCACCTATTTCCATGTACTGCATTGTCTGCAATAACTCCAGCTCCTCTGCAAGTCCAAACCTCATGACCCCTCTCTGTACAACTGGCAGGTCAGTGTGTCTCTGGCTGAATCTACTGATTTCCTGGCTGTACCAGTGGGGAAACAGGAAGAATCCTACTGCGTCTGTGTGAATGAAAGAAAAACTGTTCCTTGGGCTGTAACACTAAGATCTTTAGGTAAGAGACCAGATGACAAGAAGATACTGGGACCAGATATCTGTGTATGGCATCAGATCTTTGGTGTGAGGAGCTAGGTGACTCCAAACCTGTTTGGAAGGACCTTCTCTATGTCAGAAGTGAGAAGTCCAGCCCTGAGGTGAAGCACTACACTGGGTGTAGTGTTTCCAGGTCCTAAACAAACCATGTGTTGCAGGCCTTGGCTTTCCCAACATTTTAATAGAAATCACAAATTCCCTTAATGCATGCAAAGCACTCAGACGTTCCAGCTGGGGAGCTAAGAATATCTTGTCTTAATATGTCTGAGTCTGAAATTTTTTAATCAATGCTTGCCTTCTCTGAAGCCTCCCAGAAAAAGACCATTTGATTTATGAGACCTTCCCCATCACTACTCTTCATGTTGATGGACTAACACCTGCTTGGGTGGCCATCACCCAAGGTGATGGTCTGGAGGTGGTGGTGGAAGGCTGAGTCTGGATCAAGATAAAACCCTGTCTCAGATTTAGTTCTCCACTTGGAAAAGCTTCTCTGTAACGCATCACAGAGTGCCCAGCACAAACAGAGACCGGTATTTCCCTGGCTCTGCCTGGCAGGACTGACTGACCCCTGTTTCCTCCAGGGCAGGTGGAGTTCTCAGTGACCACTGAGGCCCTACAGAACCAGCAGCCCTGCGGGAACTCCGTTGTGGAGACGCCTGAGAAAGGGCGGAAGGACACGGTCATCAGACAGTTGCTGGTGGAGGTACATGGGCTGCTAGTTTTGGTGGCACAGAGGAGTAGCAATAGTAACAGCAGGAGCTGTGTGAGATAAAGGTTTTCTGGTTTAGCCCTGAGAGCAGCAAGAATGGCTTGTGGGACTCTTATTCTGCAAGCTTCTACAAAAGAAGCACTGATAAATCTAACACAGGCCAATAGAACCCATAACTCATAATGTCACCATCTCACAGTCAAAGCAGGGTCTTACATTACACAGAGGGACAGGAATAATAAGGCAGGCAATAATGACAGGTTTTTCTGAGACACCTCGTATCAGAGATAAATGAGAAATCCTTGGGTTTGCCTCTAATAAATCACAGGGATAGGTTGTGAATAGAACACTAGCCAGAAAGCTTATACTTCTCCTCCAGCCCATGGCCAGTACTCTGGAACAGTCACCACAACCTACAAATATTTCTAAACAAAACTACCATCACTGTTTTGAATTGGTTTTATTACACTTCTAAGAATGTTCAAAACAGTGTAACTAACCTTTTATTTTTGCATTCTTTTGTACACTTCTTTCCTTAAGCAGTGTTTTGCAATGATAAAAACATAGCTTTTCACATGGTAAGTTGCCAGTCATAAAATTAACCCACAGTATAAGACTTCTGGATGCTATTAGCAAACAAAAAGTACCAGCTTGTTGTATAGGGAAATCTATATAAGAATAAGTCCTCCTTATGTTGCAGACATTCCAGTTTTCAGTAAGGCAGAGCTAGGATATGTTTTGCTTCAGGAAATGTTTTGCTAACCTGAATGTAATGATGGAACAACCATCCTATCTGCTAGGCTTTTTTTTTTCTTTTTTTAATTATTTACAAATGGATTTGATTGTATAATACATGAACAACTGTTTAACATTTCAGGAAATTTTCCAAATTTCATATATGCCTTCAGGAAAAAGACTGTTTGTTTTGTTCTTTGAAGATACAGGAAGATAGGGCACTGTAAAGTCTTTTCTCCCAGATGGCAGGGGAATGTAAATTACTGAAAAAGTATTAGAGTTACTTCTGTCAGGGTGTCTGAGAGATTGCTCATCCTATGCTGTTATTGTAATGTGGTAATTAATCTACAGCAAGCCCTGACAGGATGGAATTGGAGATTAGCATCCAAGGCTGAACAATTAATTAGCAGGGATGGATACAGTGTAACAGGTTTGGGGTGAAGCGGCATTGTCACGAGCACATGGATGACAATATTCCCTGCAGCAGGCAGTGCATCCCAGAGAGAGAGAAGTGAGTGTGCCAGAGGCCCCAGGGTGTCTTCTAGCCCCTCCAGAAACCAAGCCTCACTGAGAGCTCTTTGGGAAAAGGGATTTTTTTTTTCACCCAGGAATTTCCCATCAAGGAAAATCTTTCAAATAATTACAGTTTGTATGTTTTAATTGCCTGTTGAAATGTTCAAAATCAAACTAAACAATGGAGTTCTCATTTAGTTGCATATCAGAACGACATACTGAAACAAACAAGAAGGTGCCTTTTAAACAGAAGCATTTAGCTCTGCCATAGTTTGTCTGAAAAGCTTTTCCTTTTTTCTTTTATTTTTTTCCCCCACTCTTATGATACTTTTCTATCTTTTCATACTGAAGAATGAGAGACAATGTATTCTGACTGTGTGAGAAAGTGAAGACAATAACACCACTGTTTACATGCTGGGAAAAAATATCAGCTGGCAAAAGCTGGAAACCAGTAAGGAAACAATGGGAACTCTCCTATTTAGAGGTTAATAAATTGATGCAGGGAGCTCACTAAAATAAACTGACAAAAAAATGTTTTCTAGTAAACATTTGATTCCTGATTTTTCTGCAAAATATTTTCACCTGTCTCAACAGAAAAGCGGTATTCTTTTCTGACTTAAAAGACTAGACTAGAAACTATTAACGAGTTGACTGTGGCATGTACTTAAATTCTGGTTGTTTTAACATGTCACTTGTGGTGCACTGGAGTGCTCTAGTTGCCACCAGTCAAAGTTCTTGCATACATATCCTCCCAGTGTGCCAGGCACTCAGCCTTCACCACAGCCTGGAGAGCTCTGCCAGACTAGGCCACAGTGGGGGGCACCTTGGATGGGAGGGTGCCATGTCTCTGTTGATAACATCACCTTGCATGTTATCTCCATCTCGCCCTGTGAGGATGCAGGGCCTCTCTCAGTAACAAGAAAGAAAAGAAAATGTATTACATTTCATACTTGTAATTAGCCAGTATGTTACAGTCCTCAATTATCCTCAGTTTAGCACATGGAAGAGAAAACTTGCTAGGCAATTTTCAAAGAGTCCCTTTTACTTTCCATTTTGATATTTCTTCCTTTTCTCTGTTGCTGTGGTTTCTCACTTTTTGCTTTTTTCTCTCTTGCCTTTTTCCCCAAGCCGGAAGGGACTGAGGTGGAAACCACGTACAACTCTGTGCTCTGTGCATCTGGTAAGAGCCATTTGTTTTCTAAGACTTTCTTTGCTGAGATAGAAACTAAAGACAAGGGAAGAAGAAAAGGTTTGTGAGTGCTCCACTCTGAGAAGGAAGGTGTAGGGATCTGATAAAATTGAACAAACTAGATGCATGTCCAGCTATTAGTGAACACAATTCTTCCTGGAGGAGAAAAGATGAGGATGTAATAGTGCCTACAATTAGAGAGGGAGACGCATATCTTTTAGGAAATGAGGCTGGCCAGGTCACTGCAGGGAGAGAATATTTTGCATTTAATAAGGTTATTTCTAATGCTTTTCATGTAACAGGTGTAAAATCAGAAATCAGACTGTGCAGTAAGCCCGGTCTGCACACCAAAGCAGAAAAGGCCAGAAAAAAAGGCTGGAAAAAATGTATTTGTCAGTCAAGGCTGGTTGATGATGCCATGTAGAAGTCCATGACAATCTGTGTGTAAGAGTATTGCAGGCCCAACACAAAATTTGCAGGATGGGAAAACTGGTCAACAAAATTGCAGATGAATGGATTTGTTGAAGTCAGGAAACCCCTCTTCAGGGGACAGTGCCTCACCCATGGATAGTTGCTACCTGTGCATGTAGATACGTCTGGAATTGTAACCAAATTAATCTGCTTTTTGTCCCAGAAAAGTCAGCGTCAGACACAGTCTCCTTGGCTCTCCCAGCAGCTGTGGTGGATGGCTCAGCCAGAGCATATTTCTCAGTGCTAGGTAAGTGAAACCTCCTCCAAGTGTCACATGCTATTTTGACACACTGCCACTCCAAGCTGTGCTCAGTCTAATGGCCAATTTACACTGTGAATTGTCCCATTCCCCAGGTGACATCATGGGCACTGCCATGCAGAACTTGCACCAGCTCCTCCAGATGCCCTTTGGCTGTGGGGAGCAGAACATGGTCCTGTTTGCACCCAACATCTACGTCCTGGACTACCTGAACAAGACAGGGCAGCTGAGTGAAGAGGTCAAATCCAAGGCCACTGGATACTTAGTGAGCGGTGAGCTTTTGCCTTTCTGTTCATCCCTTGCCTTGGCTACTGGATAAGAACACTGTTGGTCACTGGCCTGGATGATCTGTTGGAGGCTGTCTCTAGAAAGGAACAGGCTGCTGGCAGGTTATGAGTATGCAATACAGTATCTGTGAGAAGGAATCCTATGCTCAGTTGGAGGTACAGGGTGAGAGACAACAGCATCCAAACAGCAAAAGTCCAGGGCTGGCAATAACTTGGGGTTTCCCTCCATAAGAAAAGGACTATATGAAATACATAAATCATTAATCATGGCAGCTGCTTATGCAGATGTCGAATTCTCCTTAGTATTGAGGTGTAGAAAGTATTGCTCATCTTTGACCAGGGCAGAATTTTGCCACATTAGCTAGGACATGATGACAGACACAGCACCGGTACGTGCACACGCGGTGGGCATCTGCCGACTAGCAAGGGGCTGTTGTGACTCGGTTATTTTTGCAGGAAAATTGTACTTCCTCCAAAGAAAATGATCCTGTTTTCTGCATTCCTATCCTGTGTAGGACTCACATTTTTAATGAGTTCTCCTCCGGGAACCATTGTCTCATTTCTCTCAAGTCTGGGATGCATTACCTCTCCTCATGAAGTCTTGGGCAGAGAGCAGCAATGACCACAGATACCCATTTTCCAGGTGTTTTTGGTGAGAAGAAGACCACAAGAATAGAGATATTCAGGGCTGGGATTTGCCTGAACTTCCTTTGTAGTACTGAGGGCCAAAGCTCACACTTGTGCCATTAGTTAAGGGGAACACTGTGTTCCAAATGTCTGCTACATGTCCTTTGCATGGCTGCTTGAAAACCACTGCGGCAACTGAAATATTTTTTCACTCTCCATTTCAGGGTATCAGAGGCAATTGAAATACAAACACCGGGATGGTTCTTATAGCACCTTTGGGCCACGTTATGGGCAAGTTGGAAATACTTGGTAAGACCCCAGTACCACTGGCTTTTCATTTCTACTTTTCATGCCCTCTCATTCCTCAGTGTTCTCTTGTGCTTGGTCTTTGTGGAGTTTGAAACGGAGGTGGAGATGAAGTTATATGGGCCCTATGACCTCTGATGGATACAGGGCCTACTCAGGATGTCTTGGTTTCCTCTATCACTTTCAGGCTCACAGCCTTTGTCCTCAAGTCCTTTTCCCAGGCCCGGCCTCACATCTTCATAGAAGAGAAGCACATCCAGGATGCTTTGAGCTGGCTTACTCAAAAGCAGAAGGAAAACGGCTGTTTCCGCAGTTCTGGGGCACTCCTGAACAATGCTATGAAGGTAACGTGTCTCCTGGTTGGCTCCACATGGGCTTTGTCAGGCTGGAACTTGACCAGAAGTCACTTAGGGATCAACAGAGTTATTTCAGCACTTGAAGGTTAGGAAAGAGTGAGGAGTTATGTATGTGAGTTATAACAGAAGCAGGAAGAAGTCAGCAGCCTCTTCTGAAGGACCTAGCACGAAAAAGAGGCCAAGAAGAATTTGTCCCTGCAGGATGTAGATGTGTAGCACAGGGAGAAGCCAGTGGTGCTGTGTGGGATCAACAAGTACTCTTGTGCTTCCCTGCAGGGTGGAGTGAATGACGAGGTCACACTGGCAGCCTACATCACTATTGCACTGCTGGAGATTCCTCTGCCTGTAACCGTACGTGTCTGCACCCCAACCTGAGCCACAGATGGTACAAACCTGCCTACCAATGCCCAGATCATCAGGTCCCTTTACCTCTGGAAAGAAGAAATCCTGTCAGAATAGTCTTTCAGTTTAAGCCTAGACTGAACTAACATTTTCCTCCATTTTCGTCCCCTGTCCAATCCTGTCTCCTATATACACATTTCACCTAATATTTTTCTGAGTTCTTTGGTGGATGATAATGGACTTGCTCCATACAGCTTGGATTGACAGTGAGTTAAATAATATTTAATTCTCTGAAGTGAGACAAATAGGTTTTCTACACCTACAGAAATCTCGTTTTGTTTCTTAGAATAGTACAATCCTGTTAAATCACTCTTGGGCCTATTGTGCAGACACAACACCACAGGTCTGTAAAAAGCATGGCACCCTCAGGCATTCATTCTCATTTTCTTTGCTTCTTCTAGATGGTTTTATGGGAAATCCCCATCCTTAATCCTTGAATAATAAGGTATACCTATAGATAATAAAGTATAGGTATAGGGAATACCATCATGGCACTCTGTGAAAAGCCTGAGGCCTACTTAAGAGCAGTGTGTCATTCTGATCCCCTGACTTTGAGACAAGGTGGTGGTACAGGTAAAATTGGGGTATGAATCACAGCAGAAGGACTGCTGAGCCAGTGTGGTTGCAGTCCCTCGGCTCCAAATGTGGTAGGAAATGTTTTGTGTCTAAAGTTTTTTCCTGTGTAGCAAGAACCAGCAGAAGGAAATATTTTGTCAGTAAGGTGCCATGGATGGCACTAACTTCACCAGAAGAGTATTCTTTCTTTGTTATGTGCTGTATTTAGAAGCCAAGCTCTCAGGCAGAACTGTATTGGATAACGAGGGTATTTTCCAGCTCCCTGAGTCTAAAACTGCCACTGAATCTGAAAGAAAGGGTTTGTCACAATCTGGGTGAGGAATGGGTTTCAAGTTAAGCTGCATGAACTAAGATTAGCACAGTTCTTAAGTAATTAAGGCTCAAACAGAGTATTTCTATAAGTAAAATAATCCATATTAGACCCTCATAAAAACCTTAATAGCACTGTCCTCAGCATGTGTGTCTACTGTCACATCCTGTCATTAGACTGGACTCCTCCCCAACACTTACCTTACAAACAGTAGTAAGCATAGACACTACCAATTTTGGTTTTATTCTTTGCTTTCCTAAAACCAGCTGAACTGCTTCTCCAAAAGGGATCACAAAAGATTTCATCTTGCAGTAGACACACAGTGAAAGTCAAAGTACAAAGCAACAGAAAAATATCTTTTCCATCTAGACCCTTTATTAAGCTGTAAATGTGCTGTTAGCTTTCAGGTCATGGCATGCTCTCCCTGCAGAGCTACTTTTTCAGTTTTACAGCAGCTTTTCCATCACAAATGAGGAGTAGTCATGTGTCCTGCTGAAAGGTTGTGGGGTAAGAGTGTCTGTTAGTCATAGCACCATGTAAAGGAGCTACATTTTACTTTGCTGTGGTGGTTGCACTCTTAAACCAAGAGATGCATTGTTAATGTTAACATCACAAAAAATATTCTACAAAATACAAAAAAAACCCCACGTTTTTTCTTGTGCAGAGACAGAGATCACCACCAAACTAGAATCTATAATACTTCCAGCAAGTGATTTTTTTTCAAAATGCCCTGGAAAAGGGGAACCAAACAAAAACGAAAGGATAGAGCAGAGGGTGAAAGCACAGAACAGTCTCAGGATGATAGTAGGAGGAGGAAAGCAAGTATTCAGTACACCTAAAGCAAGGAAGAATTTCTGACAACTCCTCTCACCCCAGAACACAATCAGGCCAGTAATTCTTCTTGAGGAAGAAGGAATGGAGCTCTGCTTCACAGTCTTTAAGTCAAACTGGGAAAAACCATTACATCAAGACATATTAAAGAAAAGTAGTTTCAAGATGAGGAACAACCTTTAGCTGCCCATTTGTTCAAAGAATTATTAGACCTAGGGGGAAGGGATACACAATGGTAAAATCTTTGTTAGACAAGAGATTGGGGATGCTAAGGGTCCCCAGGTACCATCCCTAATCCTGTTCTTCTAAGGTGGACCTCATTATGATCACCTCAAGTTCAGTTTCTCTCTCCTTCCAGCACTCAGTGGTGCGGAATGCTCTGTT
>VXAD01013596.1:0-32357 GCA_013399195.1 Dicrurus megarhynchus | reverse complement strand
CAGCAGCAGGAGGTAGCAGCAGCGGCAGCGCCGCTCCAGCCGCGCCAGCGCACGGATCAGGCAGGGCGGGTACCGCACGCAGGGCAGGCACCCGAACATGCGGCTGGTGTGGAAGCGCACCTGGAAGCGATGCTCGAGGGCGCCGGCCAGGCCCGGGCGCCGGGGCGGCAGGGCAGGGGGCCGGGAGGCGGCCAGGGCGCCGGGGGAGCCGGGCTGGGCGTGCAGCAGGAGCAGCTCCTCTTGCAGCTTGCAGATCTCCCACTCCAGCATGGGCGGCTTCTNGCTTGCAGATCTCCCACTCCAGCATGGGCGTCTTCTGGCGGCAGATGGGGCAGCGCACGCGGCCGAGCTCGGCGCCGGTGGCCGTGGCCATGATGGCCCGCAGGCAGGCGCGGCACAGCCCGTGGTTGCAGTTCAGCACGGCCGGCTTGTGCCGCTGCTCGTCGTAGGGCTCCGTGCAGATGGGGCACTCCTCCTCGCTGCCTGCCAGCGCGGGGCACGGCTCTGCTGCCACCGCCACCTCATCGCTCGATGTGCCCTCCGCCTCGCCGAAGAGGCTCAGGATGGAGCTGGAGACGCTCTCGGAGCTGGGCGATGTGCCCCGCGGCGCCGGGCTCTCCCCGCGGGGCAGGACGGGGCTGGCGGTGTCGGCAGCGGGAGGGTCCGGCCCCGCGGGCAGGGAGGCACCGCGGGCAGGCGGCTCCTCATGCCCGGGCAGGAGCGGCTCCCCGGCATCCTCCGCCGGTGGCGGGTCCCAGCATCCCCGGGCAGCAGCAGACGCCTCTGCACGGAGTCGGGGCGGCTCCCCGGGGTCCCCCGGCCCCTCAGTCTCGCTCTCGTCCCGCTGCCCGGCACGGCCTTCCCCACCGGCCGCCTGCACCGGCTGCGGGCCGGGCTCGGCCTCCTCGCCCTCCGCCGGCTCCATCAGAGTGGCCAGAGCGGCCCCCCCGCTCGCCCCCCGCCCCCCGGAGCCCCTCGGGGCTGGGTGCGGGACGTGGGTGCTGCTCCAGGGCAGGAGGCTCCCTCAGCACGGCTGCCCGAAGGGTTGGAAGGCAGCAGTGTCCGCACAGAGCCGCAACATCCCTCCAGCGCGGTTTGGGGCGCCCTCCCGGAGCAGTGGGTCAGGAGCCTCTGAAGCCGGGTGCAGCCCCATCACCCTCACCGAGAGACCGCCCCAAGAGGGGCAGCACCGTGAGCATCCAACAGCCTCTTCCTCCTCCTCCTCTTCTTCCTCTTCCTCCTCCCCAGCACCAGCGCAGTACTGACCCGCCACGGTCCAGAGGAGAGGGCACCGAGCTGGGCGCTGCCGAGCGCTGCCCGCTGTGCCAGAAGGGTGCAGGCGTGGCGGGCACCCGCGCAGGCAGCTGCCTCCTGCCGTGGGCCAGGCAGGGCTGGGGCCGGGCCTGGCTCTAACCAGTCTGGTTTGTCAGCTTCTGGAAGCGGCTCAAATGCAGCGAGCCCGGGGCAGGCGGCCATGCCCGCGCCAATCAGCTCCCGCCGGAGCTGGGGAGGAGCTGGGCCCACGGCCACCTCTCCTCCTCGCCCAGCACGAGTGGAGTCACCTCTGCGGCCAGTGCCTGTCCCTGGGGCATGGCAGCATGGCCCTGCTCCACCAGCACAGCCCCCTGTCCCCCAGGTTGGTCCCTGTGCTGGGCCACCTCTCCTTGCCACGTCCCACAAGCAGCTCGCAGGCTTGCAGTGAAGTTTCCTGCCCGGACAGTGCCCCAGACAAGGGGATGGTGGCACCAGGGTGATGACAGCCATGCAGCAGCTCTGCGCTGGCCCCACTGTCCCTTGCACACGGGGACACAGCCCAGCCAGGGGCTGCAAGTGCAAGAGCTGCTCAGAGCAGAGCAGTGGGGTGGGGAGCCCCCAAACCACCCTGCTCCCCCTCACTGCGGTGCCACAGCTCGAGCAATGCCCCGGGCACTGCTCGCCCCTGCAGGACCCCATGACTCGGCCGTGGGAGGGTGGCTGGGTCACAGGTGTGGTGTGGCAGCGCTGTCCCTTCCTGTCCCAGCCTGCTCCCAGGGAATGTCCCTGCTGATTCATGCCCCGGGCCCTAATTGCTATTTACGCAGTGGCACCCAGTGCGCTGAACTGGGCGAGGAAGGTGGTGGCACTGGTCCCATTGGGGCACGGGCAGGGCCAGGAGGGTGCACGGCCTCGAGGCTGCAGGGAAAGGGCTGAAAGCAGCTCCCAGGATGGGGTGGAGGAGAGATGCAGCTGAGCAGGCACTCAGGGAAGGGGATAACTCAGCAGGAACGCTGAGCTCAGACCTCAGCATTAAGCAGGCTCAGGATGCTGAACTGGCAGCAGAGACAGAGGCATCGAGGCTTCCTCCTGTGCCTGTCCCTGCTGGCCTTGGCCACTGGAGACAGGGGGAACAGGTCTGTCCGGGCAGCTCCTCCTGCAGCAAGCGCTGCTGAGTAATGCCAGGGTGGAGAGACTCCCATGCAACACTTCCCCTCCTCCGGCCCTGCCACAATCAGCAGCTGCCACAGCTCCAGCAATGCCCCTGGGTGCCACCCGCCCCACACACGGACCCCCGGGGCTGGGGCATGTGGGGCAGATCAGTGCCACACCACAGCCAACCAGCAGCACCCCCAGGAGACCTCTGGCCCTGCTCTGGTGGGGTGTGGGCACAGGGAGCCAACCCCCAGGAGATGGGGTCCCCCCGCCGCCGTGGCCCTGCTGCTGTCAGGGAGGGGCTGGTTGGGTAAATCCATCCCCACCCTGGCTGGGGCAATCCCAGCCCACGAAAGACGCCAGAGGCAGATCCCTTTGCTGGCTCCTTTATTCAGGCAGTCTGTGGGGCAGGGGAAGAGGGAGCCAGGTCATGACCAGGTTTCAGACTGGAAGCGCTGGGACCGTTCCAGGGCTGATAAATGCTCCTGCGCTTCCGAGGGGGACAGGCCACCCTCCAGCTGCAACACCGACCGCAGGGCCTCGGCCACCGCCGCTGGCATCTCCTTGGCATTCCTGGGGCAGAGAGCAGGGCACAATGGAGGGTGAGCAGGGAAATGGGGCAGAGCAGCAGCCCCGCTGCTCTGGGATCAGGAATCTGCAGTCCCTGTGGCCAAGCCCACCAGGGGCAGTGGGAACCTGCCCCATCCGGCCACAGGCTGCCCGGCACGGCACGGGGTAAGTGACAGGCTGCAGAGGGAGCTCCCGCCGCTCCCTCGAGAGCAGGGCTGCTAGCCACGGGGCTCCTCCGCACGGGCGTTTGCAGGCAAGGACACGGCCATGAGAGCCAGAGCCCAGCTCAGGAGCCCAAACCCCAGCCCCACACAGCTCTGTTTGCCAGCATCCTCATTAGACAGACATGGGCAATGTGCACGGGTTGGAATTTCCTGGCAGGAGGGAAGGAACCTGTCCTTTCATCTCGGGAATCACTCAATGTCAAACATGTCTGATCCTCAGCTGGGCAGGAGCAGCCGCTCCCGTCATGCTGCTGCCTGCTCTCAGGAAATCCAGAATGATTGGTTTGATGGTGACATTTGGAACCAAAGCCAGTTCAAACCTCAAAATCAGAGAAATGCTAGAGAAAACATCAAGCCCCTGCATAGAAAATACCCAAATAGAACTCAGCGCTTTCAAGCACAATTATTTCTTAGGGGAAATCAGAAATTCAGACTTTTTTTTTCCTGGAGAGTGTTTCATTTGATGAACTGCCTGTGCGACAAAAAAAAACATCTAATAAAAAATTTCCCAGGCTGCTCCAATTGGCACGAGCATCTGGCAACGTCCTTGCTGTTTCCCAAGAACAAGGCAGAATTCTGACTTGCGTTTGGAGCTGATTAACATCCCAAAATACCCAGAAAGGAGGTCTTCTTTTTTTGGAAGAGTCGCATTGTTTCTGAGTCAGGCACTGATATGCAAGTACCAGATAATGGAGCTGGGCTTTGTGATGGAAAACATGTCAAATAGCTATTTTTTTTCCAAAAAAGAGACATTTTCAACCTTTTTGCCCCTGGGTGAGACAAGCTAGGAACAGTCATAGAGCAGATCCAGCCCTGGCTCCCCAGAGCCCTCCTGGCCCAGGAAGGGGAGGCAGACACCAGTGTCCCATGGCTCAGGGCTGCTGCTCAGGGTCACCCAGCTCAGGACTCACTTTGGCAGCTTTCTCCCAGTCTGGCTGAAACTGTGAATTTGGGGGGAGAACAGAACCATTTTCAGGCTCACCCACCTGCACCCTCCTGCCTGGCACCCCACTGACAGTTCAGTCTGTGGGCCAGGGAGGGGCATGGTGACCCTGCGAGTCTTTCCACAGGCTTTGGGCTGCTCAGGAAAGGAGGGACAGTGCCCTCTGCAATCAGGACAGTGTCACTTGTACAGGGGGACGGGGCTCTCGGATCCCACCTGCCTGACGGGGGCTCAGGGACACCCTACGCCCGGGACAAAGCCCCCAGCAAGAGGAGTCTCAGAGCAACCCTGAAGCCCAAAATACCACCCTCATGGCCACAAAAAATCCACCATGGGGACAGCTGTGCAAGCCCTGCTCTTTCCAAGACACCAATCCTCTGGGGATCTCCATCAGCACCAAAAAGTAGGAAAGAGAAGGGAAGAAGGAGAGAATAAAGCCAACAGCTCGATAGTGTCAGCATCTGGGCTGTGGATGGAGGCACAACCCCGAGTGCTCCATCCCCAGATGCAAGGGGAGGAATGCCCAGTCTGGGGCGAGGCTCCAGGAAGCCCCGTGCTGCAGCAGTGAAGGACGGAGTGGGGCGGCCTGGCCTCCGCTTCCCGGGAAGTGGAGTAAACACGAATCTCCTTCTCCCAGGAATGCAGCGAGGCCAGTCTCGCCCTGCCAGGCGCCAGGGCAGTTCCTGCTCTCCTGAAGGACAGGCAGGAAAGAACCTCCTGCAATCGCCGCTCGTGTCGACAGCCAGGCCCAGGCCTGCACTCCCCAGGTCACGGGGTGCACGACAAACGCCACGGCCGGGCTCTGGCCAGCTCCAGGAGCCCAGGGCATTTCCCAAGCCTCGCCTCCCCCAAGCCCTGCACAGAGACCTCTCACTCACCCAGCCAGGTAGACATGAGCATTCCCACTGCTCAGCAGCTCCCACACCAG
Organism: Dicrurus megarhynchus; assembly: GCA_013399195.1. Lineage (NCBI taxonomy): Eukaryota > Metazoa > Chordata > Aves > Passeriformes > Dicruridae > Dicrurus > Dicrurus megarhynchus. The sequence goes on along the minus strand of VXAD01013596.1, from coordinate 27,283 downwards.
CCTCCCGTTCTCCCGGATGCGGTGCTGGACATAAACCTTCTCCTCCTGCAGGGAAACAAGGCCCTGAGCCCACCAGCCCTGGAGCAGCCCCAGCCCCTGCTCTCACACAGCCCCCTGGAACAGGAGGCAGTTGGGTCAATGACCCCACGGGGAAGGGGAGCCCCACACCCAATGTCAGTGCACTGGGATGGGCTGGTGGGAGATGGGTGCAGCAGCAGGAGCTTCAGTGGGGAACACTGGGCCCCAAGCAGCCCCCAAATCCTTTGGGTGTCCACTGGTCAGGGCCATGACCTGGGGACGCCCTGTGAGGGTTTCCCTCCTGCCCTCTCTTCTCTTCTCCCAGCACGGGCAGAGGAGGCTCTGTGGCCCCTCTGTGCCAAGTTTGCTGCAGGACAGAGACCCTTCCCCACACCCCTGACTGCTGGAAACCTGAAACAGCTTGGAAGGGCAGAAAGCTTGGAGGGACAGCCTCAGTCCCAGTCCCTGCCCCTCCACTGTGCTTAGGGACTGGATGAGGACTGGCTTTTGGCACAGTACGGCCCAGTCAAGGAGAGTTCCCAAAGGGTTAATCCACGAGACTTCAAGCATCCAAGCAACTGCCTACGGCCCTGGCTCCTGCCCAAGAGAACACCATTGCCAACGTGCCTGAACTCACTGCTGGCCCAGAGGGCTCCCATGACAAAGGTGACACTGTGAGGAAGGCCAGGCCCTGTGCTGGGCATCCCCCCACGCCGGATTCTGCAGTGGTGAGCTGAGCCATGGGCACAGCCTCCTCCCCACGCCCCCCTCTCCAAAGGCAGGACAGCTCGCTGTGGCTCAGGTCCTACAGGCTGGAGATGGGTGTGGGAACAGCCCTGAGCAGCTCCAGCCCTGGCTGTCACAGCAGCTGGTCCCTGTGTGTCCCACAGCTCCCCTGGCTGATGGCCCAGGAGTGCCAGCTCAGCCCGGGCACGGCTCCGAGCGGGCAATGCCCCAGCAGCATCAGCACAGCTCGCCTCAGCTTCGTGAGCAGTAACGAGCTCGGTGCTGCCAGAGGCCCTGCCAGCCAGGCTGGGATCATCTGAGCACCTGCAACCACCTAGAAACCAGAGCAGCCCGGTGACAAACTGGGGTCACGATGTCTCAGGGCATCCACGTTCGACTGGGACGTCTGCACTGCGGGTGGGTGTGATGGGACAGGGGTCTGCAAGGGGACTTTAGAGAGAAGAGCAAAACCTTCATCAGCCATGGAGCATCCCAGCCCCTACCTGGCTCTCTGACAACAAACTGTTTGATGAGTTAAGGGCCGTGGTATCCCCTGAAGCCAAAGGCACCAGAGCCCAGTGTGGCTCATCCCACCTGGCTGTGCTCCCACTCTGCCTCTGGTGACAAATGGCTTTGGCCTGTGGAGCAGGAGAGAGGGGACACTGCAATGGAAGTCCCGTCCCTCCAGAGTCAGCTAGAGCAGAAGGTGGCTCTGGCTGCTCTCCAGATTCAAGGAGCAGCAGGTCCCCTGTCCCTGGTCATTCGGCAACTCTCTGCAGTGCTGCTCCTGCTCATCACAGACTTGGAAGGCCTTCACAGAGCACCCAGCTCATGCCTTACAAGTGTGGATAAAAGATGCTGAATTCATGTCAACACATGCACACAGCCAGGAGAAAGGGCTGGGGCTGCTGCAGCTGAGCTACAGAGAGATCCCCATTCCCTTTTTATCACACCTCTGTTCCAAAGCCAGGCTGAGCTTTCAGTGCCATCAAGGGACAGAGCAAGGCAGTGAAACAGATCCCCAGCTCAAGGAGCCTCTCTGGCAGCACAAAAAGCCCTGCAGCCCCAAGGCGGGGTGAGAGCTGCCCATCAGAGACACTGCCTGGGAAAGCAGGGAACAAACTGAGGGGCTGAGTTGTGGGGTGCTCATACCCATGGGGAGCTTTCCCCTGCATATCTGGGGCTCAGAGAGAGCTGGCACAGAGGCCGAGCTCCTCAGCTTCAGCCAGGGCTCAGAGGGGCACCATGGGGAGGGTGGCATTTAACCAGAAGTTATTGCCTGGTGACCCTCTGAGAGGCTTGGGGGCCTCTTATCACTCACGTGGTCCAGCCAAACAAAGCTGGTTAATGCCTTATCTGCTCTGCTGCTCTCCAGCCTTGTCCCAGCAACCCTTCCAGCTCAACTTAGCCAGATGCGGCCCTGCAGGGCAGGAGGGGATCGCAGCCAGCACTGAGGTGTGTGGGGGGTGAGATGCCCACTGTGCCACCTCCCCAGATCCCTCGTGGGTCATGCCAACAGGTACAGGGGACAGACACACTGGCAGAGTCACATCAGTGCTGCCTGAGATGCTGCTGTAGCCACCCTCCTCTTCTGGGCACCAACCTGGTCCCTGGAGAAGGCCGTGAAGAGCGTCAGGAGGCCCTTTGTCACCAGCTCTTCCCACTCGCTCTGGCAGTAGAAGTCCTTGGATTTGTAGCGGCAGCCGAAGAAGAGGCAGTTCCCTGCAGGAACAGAGCACCAGGGCTGTGCTGGGAGCACCAAGTGCTGGGCACTGCTGGTGCCACCTGGCTGACAGCCCCAGCCTGAGGAGCCACGAGCCATGTGAGCACCAAGTCAAGAGACTTGTGGCACCCAGAGGCCCCTGTGTGTTGCAAAAGCAGGAGGGCACAAAGTGTCCCCCAGGGCTGCCTGTTCCCTGAGCCGAGGGAGTGAGGATGGGAAAGGGTGGGGGCACGACTCCGTGTGCAGCAGCAGCTGAGCTCAGCTCATGCTCACTCTCGGAGGGCCAAGGAAGGGCCTCTGCAGAGCCCTACCCCACACAAAGAGCTGCCCTGAATAACTGCACAGGCTGCACACAGCAGGCTCAGGCCTCACCTGCCCCAGAGCCCAGCTTGCTGCTGCTCAAACACAGCAAAGCCTGACCTGGTGGAACCCTCACAAACCCCAAGCCCATCCTTGCATCTGCTGGCACAGAGCTGTCTGTGCAAGGGGCTCCCCCAGCACCCCCAGGACCGTCCCTCACCTCTCCGTCCCTGTGCCACCCGCTCCTGGATCGCTGCTCGGAAAGGGGCCACCCCTGTGCCAGGGCCAATCATGATCACGGGGGTGGCAGGGTCAGCTGGGAACTTCATTCCTCCTTTCTTCACCCAAAGAGGCACCCGGACATCACCTGTGAAACAAAGAGACCGACAAGCATCACCCCACCACCAGTGCCTGCCTGCAGAGGGGGAGCGGGCACCCAGCTCCTCCAGGGTGCTCCAAAGACACAGACAGACCTGGCTCAGCACCCCCAGCACCAAGGGCACACAGTGTGTGTGTGAAAAGTACTGCAGCTGTTTCAGCACTGCCTCTACTGTGAGCTCAGGCCATCCTGCCAGGCCAGTGTGCTCCCCATGGAGCTGCTGCTCCAGCCAGGCAGCTCCTGCACAGGGTCCGCACCCACACAGCTCCACCACGGGCCCGAGGGATGAGCACTGTGTGCTGTGGGATTCCCACACAGTCCAAGCACTCACCTTGCTGCGGGTTGAGAGAAGCCAGCCAGGTGGAGCACAGCCCCCGGCGGGGTTTGCTGAGCCGTGTCTTGTACCGCACCACGGCCACGAGGATCTGCATCCGCTCGGGATGGGCCTGTGCCACACAGAGCCATGAGCACAACCCAGCACAGCTCCCCAGGGAGAGCCCAGCACCTCCTCCAGGGACACAGCTTGTGCCCAGCTCCCGCCAGGGTGCCTGCAACACTCATCCTAGTCTGACACAGCCTCTTACAGTGGAGCACACCCCTGCTCAAAACCTTTCCAGTGGTGATGGGGCTTTTCCCAGGGAACCACTGCTACAGGAACGCTCTGCACAGCTGGCAACAGTGATGGTGACTGTCCAGCCCAGGAGGCTCCCGTGGAGGACAAATCCAGCCGTGCATGGGCTGAGTCTGCAGGCGCCCGGGCCGGTCCCACTGCCACCTCCCGGCAGGAGCAGGGAGCAGCACTCCCCTTCCCCAGCTCCCGGCACCACATCCCACTGCTCCCAGGGACAGCGACACCAGTCCTCTGAGGAGTGCTGGACAGTCCTGGCACTCGCAGGGCTGCAGGAGAGCAAGTGTCCTAATCTGAAGACTGGCACAGCCCCGAAGTTTGCATCCAGCACGTCAGGCTGCTGCAGGCTCAGTGCAGAGCAGGGATTTGGGTGGGCTCCAGGGGAGCACAGCACCAACAGTCAGCCCAGACCCTCTGTTCAGTCAGAAATGAGGCCAGAAGGGCTGAGCTCTTACCAGTGTGGAGGAGGCGATGGAGAAGGCACGGGGTCTGATGCGAGGGATGAGGTCCAGCAGGTAATCAGCTGGAATGGCACACGTGGTGTGAGGGAAATCCCACATGGCCTGCAAAGCCAAGAGCGTGAGGCCTGGTGCAGCCCAGCAGGCAGCCTGCCTGCCCTCAGGGTGCCAGAGGCTGTCCCACGCAGCTGTGCCATGCTGCCCTTGGCCAAAGGCACCACACTGGGCACCTCTGAGCACCAACCACCCTGTCCCATTGCCCTCTGCCCCCAGAGCAGCACAGAGCCCACCCCAGAGCCCAGAAGGATCCAGAGCCGGTCTTAACTGCCAGTGGAAATCCATGGACACTTCAGAAAGTGGGTGAAACAGATCAAACTCCTCAGCCAAGAAATGATGGCTGATCATGTCCTGGGTGCCCTCAGCCCCAGCACAGCCCCCGTGGGGCAGGCCTGCCCTGCTCCAGCCTCACCTCCAGCGTGGTCCTGCGGGGCCGGTTGCAGTAGCTGAACAGCTCCTCCTGGCCCTGCGCCGAGCTGAACTCCTGCAGCTTCTCCCGCTCCAGCTCATTCGTGGAGAAGGAGGCCAGGAGCTCAAAGAAGGAGCGCCGTGGCACGCAGGAGATGTCCAGGTAGTGCGTGACCAGGTACTGGATGGTGCAGGGCTGTGGCAGGAGGGGAGGGAGGGGTGTGCCTGCAAGGCAAGGCAGCGGGGACAGTCAGGGCCAGCACCTGCCCGCCTGCTGTCCCCAGAGCCCGCAGCACCACACGCTGCACCCACGCGCTGCTGGAGCCAGCTCCACCCACCCCTGCTCCCACCTGGGCCTCCACTCCCTCCTGCTCTCCCCAGTTTGCTTTCCAAGCCCCTGAGTTTGCAACAGAGGAAGTCAGCGGTGCTCAACCATCCCTTACTTTTGGCAGGTGCTTTGGGATAATGCCTTACCCACACGGCTCCCACCCTGCCTGCATCCAATGCAGCGGAAATAACCAGCAGTGTCACATGTCGGGCCTGTCCCTGTCTCCCACCTCTCTCCCAAGGGCAAGAGGAGCAGCCTGAACTTCTCTTGGGTTTGTCTGCCAGGCAAAAATTCCAGCATGGACACACACAGGGAAGTTGGAGGCGGAAGGGGCGTTCAGGGGCCCGGAGAAAAACTCTCCCTGTTCCATGCAGGCACCAAGAGCTCTGGGGGGCCTCCAAGGGGTTCCCCTGGTTGCTTGTGCTGGTTTGTGGCTGCAGAAGCCCCTCAGGAGGTCCCTGGGGCACAGACAGAGTGGGGAACCCACGCAAGGAAGCACAGGATTCCCAGCTTGGGCCTGAGGCTGAGGGGGCTGCAGGATCCTCCCCACTCTGTGCTGGGGCTGCCAAGGCACAAGGCCCAGGTGCAGCCTGGTACTGCTGGATGCCTCCCAGTCCCACTGGCCCTGCACAGGATCCACACACACAGCACTGGAGGGAAGGACAGTCTCCACACTGCCAGACAGGCAGGTGTCCTGTATCCATCCAATGCTCCCAACCAGGTCTGCAGCACAGGAAGAGCAGAGCTCCAGGCTGGGCCAGAGCTCAGGGGATGCCCTGTCTCAGCAGGGAGGGGAAGGAGCAGCAGGCAGGACCTACCAGGCTCCGTGGGCTCCAGCACAAAGCGTCTGTGCGGCTCCAGGCGCAGGAGCTGGCAGAACTGCTGCACGTCCTCGGGGCAGTTCTGGGGCTGGACCATCACCACGTCCCCCGCACTGAACCTGTGGGTGCAGCGGGAGCTGCCAAGCACAGCCACGGGGCACAGCCACAGCACGGCCACCCCGACCAGCACCCACACCAGGGGAGGCAAATTCCCAGCACCACCAACTGCTCTGACAGGCAAAGGGAGCTGGTCCCTGGGCAGGACCGCACTCCATACACCCCTGACTCCATGGATGAGGCTGCAGCCTGAGATCAGCGAAGAAGGGCAGCAGAAGAGGAGGGCAGGCTCCAGGACACCTGGTCCCACACGAGAGCTTGGGGGAGTCAGGAGAATGCTCACGTGATCCCTGAGCCCGCGATGTCGAACTCGATGAGCCGGACATCCTGGAAATGGGACTGTGCCGTGACCCTCTGGTTGGACACCACGCGGGCAGCGAAGGGGTGGAGCTCGCAGGGAGCAGCCCGGGGGGCTGTGGGCTGGAGCAGGTCACAGTGGGGCTGTGGGGAGTCCTCGGGCACGTAGTGCAGGGTGTATTTGGGGGGCAGGCTGTGGGGAGGAAAGCAGTGCAGCGGGGTTACCTCCATGCCACGGCTCCTTGCTGCTGCACGATGAGAGGCAGGGAGAGGCCTGGAGTGTCCCACTGTATCCACCAGCCATCACCCAGTCCCCTGGAGCCTGTCCCTGTGTATGGGAATGCAATGGAGACTGCCAGGAGGAGATCCCAAAGGCTCCAGAGCAGGCAGAGGGAGGCTGGCTGGGCACACACACCCTGCCAGGGGCAGAGGCACATCAGGACAGCAAGATGGGCAGAACCAGCTGGGGCAGCCGGCGCACCCCCCAGGGAACAAGGGGACACCCATCCAGAGAGAGATGTGCCAAAGCACAAGGGACACTGGGGACACCAGAAGCTCTGTGGGGATGGTTCCTGCTCCAAGCATCTCCACTCTGGAGCACAGCCAAGGGAACAGAGCATTTCAGCCCAGCCAGCCGCAGCCAGCCCTGCCCACCCTCTGCACTCACCGCACGTCGGGGCTGATGATCTCAAGGCCAGGAGGGAGAGGATACAAGGCAAGGATCTTGTCCCATAAGGCCGCGAGCCAGGGATCAACCACTGCATCTGGCCTGCAAGTGGGAAATTCAGGCTGCAGCAACATCACCCCTTCAGGGTCAAGCCCTGCTACCCCTGCACATGCCCAAGAACCATCCCCAGAGTCACCCAGGCCATTCCCTTCCAACTGCAGGTCTGGGAGGAAACACATCTCGGCCACTCTAAGCACTCACTTGCCCTCCAGGGACCGAGCACTGACACCTGAGCAGGATCTCCAGCCCCCGAGCAGCACCTGTGGGGTCACTGACTCCCCAAGCCACCCACAGCCCTTGCCCCATGCCAGGTGAGCACAGGTGAGGCTGCTGCAATGCCTGCAGGTACAGGGCTGTGTGACACAGCCATGCCCTGCTCTGAACAGGGCTGGGGCTGAGCCAGGAGTCGTGGCCATGGTCTGGGGGTTACGGCACACCCTGGAGAAGCAGGTGGCCCAGGTGCTGGCACAGGAGGGTTATGAGCAGAGATCAGCACGTTCCCAGAGCTGCAGGAGCAGCCCCGTGGTGGGAGCAGCACACTGCTGTGCCAGGCTGGGGTAAAGCACACACAGCCCTGCCACCAGCCCCAGGACAGAGCTGCAGGGCACCCCGGGCCCCCCTGCCACCCCTCCTCTGGGCTCTTACCCCAGGTCATGCTGGTCGTCTCCCAAGGCCACTGGCAGCAACGGGTTGCCCCCGAGCTGTAGCAGCCGTTTGTGCAGCTTCTTTGCAACGAAATTAAACCTGAGCGGAGAATAGCACAGGGCAGGGCTGCTCCAGCAGCACAGCTGGCACTGCCACAGCACCAGCACACGCTGCCAGGACCACCAGAGCAGCACACAGGCAGGGCCAGCACCATGACCTGTCCCATGCCCTGCCCAGCCTGTGCCAGTTCACAGAACCAGCTGGGTGCCACTTGCTGGCCCTCACGGGCTGTACCCAGCCCCCCAGGTGGGACAAGGGGAGGTCCAGCTTCCCTTCAGGGCAGCTCGTGCCCTGGGCCATAGAACAGTTCCCTCCCTCCAGCCCCTCACTGCCCCAAAAAGCTCAGGCACAGCCGTCCCTCCCCCTACAGCTCTTTGAGGCACACAGGAGCAACCTTCTGGGGGAGACCTGGGACCAGCAGGGCTGGCTGCCACCTCTGCTTGATGTGTCCTGTTGCCTTGGCCAAAGGCTGTGGTAAAAGACTGACACATGATGTCTGACCCACTGCAGCAAAGCATCCTTGGCGAGGTTGGGAGGAAAGAAAAGGGCAGAAGCCAAATTCCTGGGCGTTAGGAGGGACACGGGCTGGTAGGGCAAGGATTTTTAAGGCTGGTGGGAATTACATTTTGTCTGAGCTGCTGCTCCAGAGTCACACTCTGTCTCCCCCTACCCCCTTTGCTCTCCAGCCACTCGGGTCTCTACTGCAGTCAGAGCTGTGAGGAGCAGCTGCCCAGGAGCTGCAGAGCTGCTTACTTGGGGTAGGAGGAGTCACCGAGGCCCAGCACGGCGTAGTCCAGCTGGCACAGGGAGCCGGCCGGGAGGTTCTTCCGGAACAGGAACCGCCAGAACATCTACGAGGGACATGGCTGGCGAGTCCTGCTGCTGCCAGGGCACCTCCCTGCCTGCCTGTCCCTGCATCCCTGCTCAGCCACCCACGGGGGCCCTCCTGAATCCCAGCGGGGTGGGGAGCACGCCTTTCTGCACAGGTGCCCCCTGCAAGTCGCCTCACCAGCCCCCTGCCAGTCCCCTGGGATGTGACTGGTGCTGCCACAAAGCTCCCCCAGCAAAAACAACCCCTGCTCCAGCTGCTTCAGGAGAGAAAGCTCCGGAGCAGGAATGTAAAAGCAACAGGACAGGAGCACGTCCTACCTTCATGTTGTCAGGTGGGTCTCCCTGGCCCGTGGTTGCACACACAAACACCACCAAAGGCTCATGGATGAGGTTGGCCTGTGGGTGCAAACATGGCACAGTCAGGTCAGCAGCCTCCAAACTGCTCTGGAGCCAGGCTGGGAGAGCTGGGGGTGGTCAGCATGGAGAAGAGAAGGCTCCAGGGAGATCTCAGAGCCCCTTCCACTGCCTAAAGGGGCTCCAGAAGAGCTGGGGAGGGATTCTGGGTAAGAGCCTGGAGTGACAGGACAAGGGGGAATGTCCATAAGCTGAAGGAGGGCAGGTTTAGATCAGGTATTATGAAGAAATCCTTCTCTGTGAGGGTAGGGAGGCCCTGGCACAGGGTGCCCAGAGAAATTGTGGGTGCCCCATCCCTGGAAGTGTCCAAGGTCAAGTTGGACAGGGCTTGGAGCAACCAGCACCAAGCCTGTGTGAGTTCAACAGTGTTTGGACAACGCTCTCAGGGACAGGGTGGGATTGTTGGCGTGATGATCCTGATGGGTGGCTTCCTGTGACTCCATGGTCCCGTGGGAGGTGTCCCTGCCCATGGGGCTGGTGGAGATGGAGCAGGAGCAGCAGTGCCCGGAGCACCCGTGTCCCACTCACCACATCACAGCTGTCCAGGGCCTCCACTCGGCACCGCAAGTGCCGGCGCTTGGCTTCTCTCCCAATCCTCTCCGCCGTGTCCTGCGCTGTCCCAGTCTGGCTGCCAAAAAGCACCAGGAGTCTCCGTTCTGCCATCTGCAAGAGACACCAGCAGGGAAGTCACTGGAGGGAAGGGAGAGGAGGGGAGGCAGGGCTGGGCCTGCCCTGGGCCAAGCAGCACTGACCCCGCACAGGGGCTGGGGGTGCAGGGGACACCTTTGGGGCTGCCACAGCACACAGCCAGCACAGGGATGGTGGATAGCTGGGATCCCAGGCTCTCTTCCCACCCTGCTGCAGCACTGAGGGAGCGATCCCATGCCCCAGCCAACAGGATAAGCAGGGACAAAGGTGTGACCAGACACACGGAGCTCTCAGCCAGGCTCCGACAGAGCAAGGGCCCAGCCTGGAGGGAATCCCACGCAGGGAGCTGTCTGAGCTGCAAACAGCTGCTGTCACCGTGCCCATAGAGAAATAATAAATTAAATCATAATAATAAAAGATAAAGTCACAGAATCCCAGACCGGTTTGGGTTGGAAGGGACCTTAAAGCCCATCCAGTGCCACCCCTGCCATGGCAGGGACACCTCCCACTGTCCCAGGCTGCTCCCAGCCCCAGTGTCCAGCCTGGCCTTGGCCACTGCCAGGGATCCAGGGGCAGCCCCAGCTGCTCTGGGCACCCTGTGCCAGGGCCTGCCCACCCTCCCAGGGAACAATTCCTGCCCAAGATCCCATCCATCCCTGCCCTCTGGCACTGGGAAGCCATTCCCTGGGTCCTGTCCCTCCAGTCCCTCCCCAGCTCTCCTGGAGCCCCTTTAGGGTTCCGCGGGGATTCTCTCTCCAGGCGAACACCCCCAGCCCTGGGGCCAGGCCCGGCTCCGGCCGCTCCGCGGGACTCACCATGCACCGGCCCCATCCCGCCGCTGACGTCACCACTGCGCGACAGCTCCGGTGACGTCATCACCCCAGCTGAGGCGCCGGGACTCCCTGGGCACCGTCCCCCCGCCTGATGACGTCATCCGATCACCGCCTCTCCCTGTGACGCCATCGCCCCGCGCCGCCGCCGGGCCGGGCCGGGCCTGGTGCCGGTGCCGGGTCAGGGGCTGGGGCCGGGCCGGTGTCGAGGCCGGGGGCTGGTGCCGGTGCCGGGTCCGGGCCCGGGCCGGTGCCGTAGCCCCGGACGATGCTGTTCTCCCTGCGCGAGCTCGTGCAGTGGCTCGGCTTCGCCACCTTCGAGATCTTCCTGCACGGGCTGGCCCTGCTCGCCTTCTCCGTGCTGCTCGTGCTCAAGGTGGACGGCGCGGCCGCCGCGCTCTCCTGGTGGATCGTGTTCGTGCCCTTCTTCGCCGCCGACGGGCTCAGCACGTACTTCACCACCATCGTGTCCGTGCGGCTGTTCCAGGACGGCGAGAAGCGCCTGGCGGTGCTGCGGCTCTTCTGGATCCTCACCATCCTCAGCCTCAAGTTCGTGTTCGAGATGCTGCTGTGCCAGAAGCTGGTGGAGCACACGCGGGAGCTCTGGTACGGGCTCATCATGTCGCCCGTCTTCATCCTGCTGCAGCTGCTCATGATCCGGGCCTGCCGCGTGAACTGAGCCCCGGCGGGACGTGCCCGGCGCACCCGGGGCCGGTGCTGGGGCTGCTCCCGTCCTGTCCCCGTGCCGAGGGGCAGGTGACAGGCTGGGACAGGGGCTTTGCCCCAGCTCGCGGCCGTGTTGCAGAGCATCACGTTTCCCCAAAAGCTCCACATCCCTGTTTGTGCTCCCTCAGCTCCTGCGTTGGCCTGTCCTGCGAGCGCTGCTGGGCGTGACATTATTTTATTTTAGAATAAAAATGCGTTGAAGGATTTGGTTTATTTATAAAATTCGTCTTGCCTAGAAAGTAGTTGTACCTAAAAGTGCTGCCTGGAGAGCGGGAATTGCCCGGAGGGTGGGCAGTTGCTGTAGATCTCCTGGTACAGCCCGGACTGCTGCCCTGCCCAGCAGCTGGCTCCTGGATTTCCATCTGTCCCCTCACCTCCCTTCAGCACTTCATCCCTTCAGTGCGCCGACAGGGTTTTGTAAGGTCATGTTGAGATCACTGATGTGTGTATTTTTGAACAGGAATATGATTTTTCTTCTTTGTATTTCACTCCATTTCCTGAATATGGAAGTGGGGCTGTGGGAGGGCAGGAGTGTGCACAGCTGATGGTGCTTCTGAAGGGGGGTCTCACTGCCCTCAGAGCCCCCAAAGAACAGGAGGAATTCGGTATTCCCTGTGGAAGTGCAGACCAGTGCGTGAAGTGCCAATGTCACGAGGATGCACAGGGTGGGATTGTTGGGGTGTCTGTGCAGGACTTGGTGATCCTTGTGGGTCCCTCCCAGCTCAGGAGATTCTGTGATTCCTGCACACCCTGGCCCTGCCTCACAGGTGCTCTTCAGCTCCTGTTTCACATCGGGATGTGATCTCCCAGGGCTGGGTGTCACCGGCCCCAGGTGCTCAGGTAAGTGCGCTTGGAGCCACTCATTGGCTCCTCTGGGCCGAGGGCGCGTCCCCCGGGAGAAGGACAGGTCACCCAAGAGGTGGGCAGGTCCCCCGGGAGGTGGACAGGTCCCCCGGGAGCAGGACAGGTCCCCCGGGAGGTGGCAGCCGCCTGCCCCGCGTCACCTCCAGCTCGCAGCAGTGTGAGCCCATCCCCTCGGTGTGGTTGTGCCACACGGCCCCGCTCACCCCGAGCGCCGCGGCAGTTCCATCCCCTGCTGTCCCAGGAGCTGTGCCAGCAGCAGCCGCAGGGTCACTGCTGCGGGGCCGGGGGGGCCACGGGCTGGGAGCTGTGTGGGGTCAGTGTCTGCTACAGCGCTGAGGAACAGGAGCCGCAGCAGCTGAGGGACAGGAGAGCAGCAGGACGAGCAGCAAAGCCTCTGAGTCAGGAGGGGACACTCACTGAGTGGCCCTGGGGACCGATGGTGCCTTTGGACACTCCCACAGCTCCCAACCACCAGCTAATTAATAAACTAAGGAAGGGGCTCATCAGACCCAAAGAAGATCAAAGAGATGATCACATCCCTCAGCCTCGCCGTGACGCTGCACAGGCACGGGGCCCTCTCCTGCTGCCCAGCCCCCGTGAGTCCCAAACTGACACCAGCCCTGTCACTGGGGTGTGGTGTCCGAGACGGGAACATCCCCCGTGTGCCGCATCCCCCGTGTGCCGCATCCCCCGTGTGCTGCATCCCCCGTGTGCCACCCGCCTCACCTGCCAGCAGCTTTGCCCGTGTTTTGCTGCTGCCTTGGGGACGAACCAGCAGTCAGCGTGTCCCAGCTCTGCTCCCCCAAGGTAAGGCAGCTTCCCTGGGGTGTGTGGGGACACAGGGTTGAGCAGTGGCACGGGTGTGCTGCCCTGGTGGGGGTGCTGGGGTGGGGGGATGGTCTGGCAGCCAGGACCACCCCGTGTCCCTCCCCAGGACTCGTGCCTGGTGCAGAGGAGTGGCCTGCTGTGCCCAGGGACACCAAGTCTTGGAACAAACCTTGCTGGGGCATTTGCCCTGGCACCCAGCAGTGTGCAGTGCTGGCACACCAGCCTGTGGCCACACAGAATTCCTTCTGGGAGCATCCCCTTGGAGAAATCCTGCTGGAGCCTCCACCCACTGACACAGCTTGAGGGGACCCTGACACCCATTCCCTGCCCAGTGTGAGCATCGAGGTCTCTGGCGTGGGGTGGAGATTCCTCGAGTCTCAGGCCAGCCCTCTCTCCCACGCAGGAATACACTTGGCAAAGATGGAACTCTCACCTCTGGGTTTATTTTTGCTGCTGTGGCTGGTGGGTTGGATACTGCTGCCAGCTGGGCCTTTCCCAAACCCAACAGCAGGGGAGTGCCCCAGCTCCCAGACTGGAGGTCTGGCAGGTGATGCCGCTTCCCAAGGCTGGTGCTGCAGACCCCAGCCCCGAGCCCCTCTGCACCCTGGGCTGGCGGGGAAGGAGCCTCTGCACAGCCCAGCCCAGGTGCCCAACCAGCATCCCTGTGACAGAGGGGCAGAAGCAGCCCCAGCTGCCACCCCTCCCCGTGTGTCCCTGCAGGGACAGGAGCAGCCCTTGGAGAACCATCTAAAAATCGGGGTGGGTGCACTGCGGGAGAGAAGGCAGTGCTGCCGTGTCCACACAGAGCACAGCCTGCCTGGGGCAGCATGGTTGGGCTCCAAGCACCAGGAGGACACGGCTGCAGCGTGACCTGAGCCTGCAGAGGGGCAAGGGGGCTCCCAAAAAACTTCTGGGAATGGGTGGCCCAAGGGACCTCCATCCCTCCCTGCAATGTGACATGGGCAGCACCTGGGGACAAGGAAGCTTCAAATGGCCCAAACTCCACCAGTCCTGCTGGAATCAGAGTGGAAGGGAGGGCTGGAGCTGGTCCCTGCTGGGACAAGTCACAGCAAGACCCAGGGTATGTCTGGCAGCGGAACACGGGGCAGGAGCAAGTGGTGCAGCTCACCTGGACATGGGACACGCTCAAAGCCACCGCCTGCACCTCCCAGCCGGGACTGGGCTGACCTCACGGAGCAGAAACGGAGTTCTGGTAAATGAGAGACTCCCTTTTGTAAACCTGAGTCAGGGTGCTTTCCTTTCAGAAGGCACCAGGAAGGTGTTGGCAATGGAGGTGATGTCATTTCACAAACACCAGTCAGCCCAGTGCCTGGCAGGGATGGCTGGGCTGGAGCCCCACCGAGTCCCCACACCAGCCTGGCAACTCCCTTCTGGGTCTCAGAGTCACTGCAAGGGCCACAGGCAAATAAATACATGTCAAAAGCAGATCAAACAGGGGTGTGTGTGTACTCTAGCCACACTTCTCCACAGCAGATTTGTCTATCACAAGTCAGAAGGAGACATTCGGTCCCTTTCTCAGTTACAAGCAAATAGCACATTTCACTCTCACCAGAGCACAGCCCTGAAGCCAAACAGGGCTGGGGCTGATGGGCCCAAGGACCCGAGGGGAGCCACGTGAGAGCAGCTGCTCCTGGGGTCAGGCAGCCCGTGGCCCTTCCAGGTCCTGGGATGTTCCGACACCACATAACCCTGAGACCCCGAATTTTAGCAGAGACACCCCTTTGGGTGGGATTGTCGGAAGGAAATTGAGGGCTGGATGTAGCACAGAGCCGGGGTGTTGCTGGGCATGGTCGGGGCAGTGAGGGCTCCCCTGCACAGCATTCCCCTCCCAGCATTGCCCCGTTTGACTCAGCTGAGGTAAGGCAGCTGGAACAGTGTCCTTCCATGCAGTTCCTTGTGATCCACACCCAGAGCCCAGCCAGGGCAGCATCACCTGGCAGAGCTGCAGGGCCGCACATGGGGCCAGCAAGGGGCAAGAGCCCCTCAACAAAACCTCTGGGACTATTTCTTTGCCACGAAAAGGGACAGGAAAAATAAAGTGAAGAGTTGCTCATCCTGTGTTTGGACTTGGAGCTGGAGGTTTTGGTCAGCTCTGGGTGCACACAGCCACTGGCAGTGCCACATGTCCCCGAGAGACCAGGGCTGGTTGGTGCCTCTCTGTCCGGAGTGGGGACGAGACCCCCGTGTTCAGAACAGCCCTGTGCCGGCAGCAGGGGATTTCCAGGGCAGGGACGCTCATCCACCCCTCGCACTGAATCCAGGCGAATCCAAAGGTTTGTGTTGTGTGGAGATGGGAATGCAGGAGTGGTGGCACCCCCTGGGCTTCGGGAGCCAGCCCAAAGGAGACTGCCGTGGGAATGTTGAAGTGAAGTGCCGTGAGCCCACAGACTGTGCTGACGCGCCATTGCGTCACAGGATGAAAGAGAATCTGTTTATTTGGTTCTTTCACGTAAGAGCCAACTATGATTTCCAAAAATAGGGTGCGACTTAAGGGAAGTGCCCTGTGGACATTTCCCTAAGTCTCAGAGAGGGGATTTGTTGAAATGAAGCACCACGAGAAGGTTAAAAATTCACTGCAGTACAGGACAAACAAAAGAACTTACAAAAGATGAGGGAATAACCAATCCTGCGGGAACTGAGAGCCATGACCCAAGAAGCGAAGAGCAGGAGGACACTATAAATCAAATCACAAAGCCAAAGAACAACTCCGTGTGATTCCTGTGCTCATTAGCATAGTAAAATCCCCGCCCACAGGCTGTGAGCACCCTTACTCAGATAAGCCCCTTCCCCACAGAGCATGAACAGCAAAAGAAGCGTGCAGGGTACCTGTAAATGAGGCAGAGACTGCGAAACCAATGGCTGCGCTATTTGTGGTTAGCTGTAGGGAAATGCTGACTTCTATTGCTTCAAAAGTGTAAAAATGGGCACCCGGCACGCTGAGGGTGTGTCGGCTTTGCTGATTCACCACCCAGCACCCATCTCCGCGTAGATGTGAAATAAAATCATTATCTCGACTCAGTTCGTGAATCTGCTTCCTCCACACGGGGTAAAAGATCCCACATTGGGGACAACAGGAAGAGGGAGTGGCCCCGAGGTCTGAGGAGCACCCGGGGACTGCGGCACCTGATGTGACAGCACGGTGACACCGGCAGTGCACACGGCAGGAGCTCTGGAACACCGGCAAAGGCGCTGGGCAGGGGCAGGGGCACGGAGAGCTCGCCAGCACAGCATTTCCCTCCCGGCATTGCCCCGTGTGACTCAGCTGAGGCGGCTGGAACCGGGTCTGTCCACGCAGATCCGTGTGATAGCCCCGCCAGGCTCTTATCACGGAGCTGCATCAGCAGGAAGCAGCTCGGCTGCGTGGCCCCGAGAGAGCAGATCCCTGTTCCCCAGCCCTTCCCCTCCCAGGGCACTCCGGGGTCCTCCCCACTCCCTCACCTCTCCTCGGGGTCTGCAGGAACCCCAGGAGCAGCACAAAGCTGGGTCAAACACAGGGAAGGGGTGACCACAGTCCCAGCTGGGCCACGACGGTGTCCTGGCCTCTCCAGTGTCCCTTGGCCAAGTCCAGCCAGCGCTGCTGAGACCCCCCCTGGCAGGGCAATCCTCCCCCTCTGTGGGAGTTTCCACCTCATTGTAGGAAAACTCCTTATCAGGTACCCACACTCCGTTAGATTCCAGGGCACTGGACACTGCAAATCACTCTCACCTCTCACGGACCGTGCAGAGAGCTTGTAAAGGGAATGTTAAGGCTGGGGAGAGCAAAGAGGAATCAGAAATGGGGGGTGTGACAGCACAGAGAAGCAGAGGGCAAGGGTTAAACGCAGAGATGTGTCCTTCATCTGATTCCATTCAAATGAGGAGGAGGAGGAACTAATTGGCTGAAGATAAGGACAATGCCGAACTGGGCCATGAACACACACCGGCAAGACAAACAGGAGCGCAGATATTCGAGAGTGTCGCCTAAGGCCGATGAGCTCTCAGAGAAAATAATGGGGGGAAGACTTTGCAGCAGTATCCGCTCCCAGAGGATATAAAAGGCAAGTCCAGGCTGGGGTTGCTGCACCCGGAGGAGCACAGAGCCCTGAGGGATCCCGCGGGGGCACAGCCTGGGTGCCGCAGGAGCAGGGCTGCGGGCAGGTGAGCTGAGCTTCCTCCCAGCCTGGGAAATAAATGCAGCCGCCTGCCCTGCTGCAGTGCCTCACGCCGAGCCTTTGCAGTGTCTCCCCGCTCCGTTCCCTGCTGGGTTCCTCTCGCCCCTCCCAGACCCGGCCCTTCCCGGCAGTGGGCAGCGGGTGTGGGACCTGGGAGGTTGCTGCGGTCCCATCATGGCTCTGCCAGGCTGCGGGGCAACCAGCGCCTCTTTCCTCCAGCTCCCTGTATTTTATCCTAACATTGCTTTTCCCAGGAGAAGATCTGATTGTTCACCGGGATTTCTGAGTGGCACGGCTCGAGACAGCGTCAGCTTTCGGAGCGGATCTCCTTGCAGCTCTCACTGACACCGCTGTTCCCAGGTGTCCAACCTTCCTCCCGTGTCTGGGTTTCCAAGAGCCTTCACCCCAATGCTGGCTAAGAAGAAGCCCTTCACCGGTGCCATCGTCGGGGCGCTGGTGGCACTCTCCATCATTGCCCTGGTTCTCAGCCTGGTGAGGGTTGAAGATGTGACGCTGCCACCCACGGTCAAGGTGAGCCCCGAGAAGGTCCCTGAGCCCCTGAGGTGAGCCCAGTCCCCCTGGGCAGGTGCCCAGAGCCAGCAGCTGGTCCCTGGGGCTCGGAGGGGACGTGGGCTCAGGACCTGCCTGGCAGTAGCAGGGTGGGTGTTTTGTCCCCACCTCGAGGTGCAGGCAGAGGAAAGTCAGAGGGGAAGCCTCCTCCGGAACTCATCACCACGCTGTGCCAGGTTTGGAGATTGCCTTGGGGCGGGTGGGTAGGGCAGAGCCCTGCCCTGCTCCCTCTGCTCTGCCAGGGCACGGCACCTCCGTGCCCTTTGTTCCTGCCAGCTCCCACCCTCACACCGTGGCACAAGCATCCTGCTTCCCCCTGTCGTGCCCTGGGCACGGCACCCACCCCAGCTGCAGGAAGGGGGCTGGCAGGGGCTCGGGTTCGGGCTTTATGGGGGCGAGGCGGGTGGCCGAGAGCGCCTGGAGAGGCCCTGCCGTCCCTGGGTGCAGCCACGGGCAGCCGGGAGCACGAGAGGTGGGAGAGTTGCAGGCCCCAAGGTGGGGCCAGTGTAGACACAGAAGGTATGTGACCATGAAAGAAAATTAAAAAGCATGAGGAAACAACAGGAAATGTTTGTGTGAGCTGGCATTGCAGCACAGGCCTCAGCAGAGGGAATGACAAAGTCCCTTAGTCACTGCGGGGGGCTGAGGGCCTGTGAGGCCACGGCACAGCTGAGGGGTTTTGTGCCTCGCACATGGGTTTTGGGGAATCTTCTGGCCCCTCTGCCTTGGCAGGGCCACAGTGGGGCCAGGGCCAGGCTGCTGCTCCTCCACCTTGATTCTGTCTTGGTTTCCCTTCCAGTATGGGATGGTGTTTGATGCGGGCTCATCCCACACCTCCCTGTTTGTCTACGAGTGGGATTCAGACAAGGAGAACGACACTGGAGTGGTCAGCCAGACCTTGTCCTGTGATGTGCAGGGTCAGTATCCCCCTGCCACGGGCTCTGGCCTGCCCTGTTCGAGTGGTGGCTGGGGACAGCCCTGGCCCTCGGGCTGGCTCTGCGGGCACGGGGGAGCCGTGGCTGTGGCCGGCTGCTCCCTGAGCCCCGGGCCCTCAGCGCCGTGTGGTGCCCACGCTCTGGGGGGGACTGAAGCACCTCGATGGTGAATCAGTTTTCGTTCCTCCACCTTGGGGTGCCCCCAGCTGCTGTCCTGGCTGGAGAAGGTGTCACCTGTAGTGACCGGGGACACTGCTGGAAGCATGGGAGACACGGGAGAGGAACGGAAGTGTGGGTCAGTCAGGTCTCAGGGGACCGGGGGACCCTGGAAAAGCACCTTTGTTGCTAAGAGGTGACAGCCCTCACTGCCCTGTGCCCTCTCGCTCCCACAGCCCTGACCCAAGCCGTTCCCATCAGCGCGTCCCATCCTGACTCTTTTCCAGGGCAAGGCATATCGAGCTATGCCAACAATCCCCCCGAGGCTGGCAATTCCCTAAGGGAGTGCCTGGATAAAGCCCTGCAGGTTGTTCCTGCTGAGAAGCAGAGGGATGCCCCCGCTTATCTCGGAGCGACGGCTGGCATGAGGCTACTGAGGTACTGCTGTGGGGCCGGGGTGACAGCAGTGACAGAGCTGCAGCAGCCACTGCCAGGACAGCTCCTGCGCAGGGCCAGGGCCCCAGCTCCTCCTCTCCATGGGCTAACGACTGGGGAGGGAGGAGAAGGGGAAAAGGCAGCCTGGGGGGGGACACAGGGGTGGCTGAACTGTCCTGAGCAGTGATTGCTGAGATGGTCCCAGGATGCCCAGTTCCAAGCAAGAGATGGTTTTCACAGCTTTGTTTGTTCTTCATTATTCCTTGAAAACAAGGGAGTTGGGATGCCACCAGGAGCTGTGCCACCTGCCCAGGTGGGTGGGTGCTGGTGGGGCAGAGGTAGGAGGTGAGGAAGTGCTGCAGGTCCTGCCCTCACCTTTCAGCAGCCCCTATTAGCTCTCTTCAAATGCCAGCCTTCATTTCATGGCTCTTGGTTTTACAGCTGCAGAAAGCTCACGTTATTTCTGTGCCCTGGCAGTCAGACCTGGGAAGGAGCTGGGCCATAGCCTGAAGGTTGCTCACTTCGGAGAGCAAGAACAGCCCTGAGACATCTTCCCCACTGAGAGGTCTGAACCCAGGCTGGAATCTTCCCAAAAAATCCCTGGAGGTCAGCAACCAGCCCTGCCTTGGGCCCAGCCAATGGGTGATGTTCAAACCCGGGCCTCGCAGCACAACCCCCTCCAGCCTCCTGCACTTAGGCAGGGAAGGGCGGCCTGGGAAAGCTCTGGGTGACTGGGATCAAGCTGCACTGGAGGGGAGAGGTTGCTCTTGCTCCCAGATTGGCAATGCCAAGCCGAGACCGCTGGGATTTACCCTGCATGAGGAGCTCTGACAAGTCACGTGGCAGGAAACACCCACTCGAACAGACTGCTTGTGGCAAAAACTGGGAGTGTGTGGAACTGGGAGAGAACCAGACCCTTTCCTTGTGTTTCCTCTGGTGTAGCTGGGTATGTGTCCTGTCCTTTGCACCCGTCCTAGGGAACAGAACAGCTCAGCAGCAGAGCAAATCCTGGCTGAGGTCACTAAAACCATGCAGGAGTACCCTGTGGCTTTCAAAGGGGCTCGAATCCTTACAGGAGAGGAGGAGGGGGCTTATGGCTGGATCACCATCAACTACCTGCTGGAGTCCTTCACCAAGGTGGGAGAGGGATGGAATCCACTCCTTGGCTAATACAGCTCTGATTTTCCTTAAGCTTTCTCAGTGCAGGAGAGGTCAGGGTTGGCGGCTTTTGGGAATGATCCAGGGGAAGGAGACACATCCTCTGGCTTGCCCTCAGTGAGCGAGGAGGGAGAACTCAGGAATGAGGGTGTGTGCCAAGAGCTCAGGGCAATCTCCACACCGTGTGGACAGAGGGACTCTCGGGGACAGCGAGGTCAGTGCAGCACAGCTGGGCTCTGTCTCCCTGCCCTGGGAAGCTCCATCTCCCTGCGGTGCTGGGAGGCTCCAGTTGAAGGCAGCTCAGACCAAAGCTCTGTCCCAGCCCTGCCACAGCTCAGAGTGGTGCTGGCACTGTCGGGCTCCTGTGGGTGCTGCTGGAGGATTCTTGGATAGAAATCCTTCCTCTTGCACCAGGACCCCTGCAGCCTCCTCGGGAAGGTCCCCAAGCCACTCCCAACCAGCACTTTGGCCTGGGGACGGTGACTCAGAGCCAGGTGAACCCAGAGCACCTGCTGACCACCAGGGAGTTCCCTCTCTGTCCTGGCTCTGATAAATACCCCCGGCTGGCTGGGCAGGGAGGGTGGGGGGGCTCACACGCAGAGTGAATTTAGTAACAAAATCCCGTTGTCTTCAACGGGATGAGAATTCTGCTCAGGGCATTCTGTGCTACTCCTCTTCCTCTCCTGGCTCTCCCTGGCAGTACTCCCCCAGAGCACACGCGTGGCTTCGTCCGGAGGCAGCCAGCATTTTCGGGGCACTGGATCTCGGAGGAGCATCCACTCAAATCACCTTTATGCCCGAAGGTTCAGCGGTGAGCCGGAATGAAGCCTCTGAGTTCACCCTGTACGGGTACAGCTACAACATCTACACCCACAGCTACCTCTGCTACGGGCAGAACGAGATGCTGAAGCGGCTGGCGAAGGAATTAATCATGGTGAGAGGAAGCTGAGGGGTAATTGGCCTGTTGTGTCATGATGCCAGCCACAGAGCTGTCAATGCAGAAACTAAGGACAGGCAGGGATCTTCTGGAGAGGCGCCAGCAAGGACTGAGAGCAAGGACAGACTCCTTGGAGCGTGGCAGGGCAAATGTGGAGAGGAGCACGGACATCACGGAATCACAGACTGGTCTGGGTTGGAAGGGACTTTAGAGCTCATCTTGTTCCACTCCCCTGCCATGGCCAGGGACACCTTCCACTAGACCAGGGTGCTCCAATCCCTGTCCAGCCTGGCCTTGGACACTTCCAGGGATGGGGGAAATGTCAAAAGGGGCAGTTTGGGATCTTCTGGCTTTATATGGTGTACAGAAATGCAGGATCAGGCTCTTCTCAGAGGTGCAAAGTGCCAGGAGGGTCTGGAGGAGCTGCAGCTGCATTTTGCTGTCCCCAGGAGTCGTTCCCCAGCACACGAGTCCACCACCCCTGCTACCCGAAGGGCTACAACGAGACCGTCTCGCTGTCCTCCTTCCGCGCCAGCCCCTGCACGGACGGCAGCGACCCGCGCCTGCCCCTGGGCGACAGCAGCGTCACCCTGGAGGGCAGGGGCAACGCCAGCGGGTGCCTGGCAGCCCTCAGGAAGCTGTTCAACTTCTCGGCGTGTGGCCGGAGCCAGGACTGCACCTTTGACGGCGTCTACCAGCCCCCGCTGCGGGGGCAGTTCATCGTAAGGCAAATCCGTCCTCGCACCTCCTCGGAAGGGCGGCCCCGGTGCTGGGGTGTCCCCGCTGCCCCCGGCGCTGTCACCTCCCTGCAGGGAACGGGGCAAGGAGCTCCCCAAGCGCCACTGCCTGAGGGCAGCTAGGGATCGCTGCTGGGTGGTGTTCCAGCCAAATCCCCAAATGGGACCATGCTGAGAATCCCAGACTGGTTCGGGGTGGGAGGGACCTTCAAGCTCTTCTCGAGCCACCCCCTGCCATGGGCAGGGACACCCTCCACTGTCCCAGATTGCTCCAAGCCCTGTCCATCCTGGCCTTGGGCACTCCCAGGTATTTGTTAATAAAACAGGGGTTTGTCAAAACCCAAGTGTTTGGTGAAAACCCAGGAGTTGAGAGAGCAGCCTTCAGGCAAGGCTCTGGCTGTGCTGCTGTCACCAGCAGGCACCAACCCCCAGCCCATCACCTGCTGGGACAGGGACAACGATGCCCCGGGACTCCTTGGGCTGGGACAAACCCTGTGAAGGAAAACCCCACCTCCTGCTCCAGGCAGCTGCCCGGGGTTCCCGCTGCAGCTCACCCGTGTTCCTGTCTCTCGCCTTGCAGGCCTTCTCTGCCTTTTACTATAACTTCAAGTTCCTGAACCTGACGGAGGGGCAGCCGCTGGCCGTGGTCAGAGAGGCCATCGAGGGGCTCTGCACCAGGAGCTGGGAGGATGTACGTTCCTCAGGATGGAGGCTGCATGGAAGATTCACAAGCAAAGGGGTCCTGGGGTGGGGGGAGGGAGTGGGGACCCCTCCAGGGCAAGGCTGCCTGGTTCTGAGCTGTGCCCTACACAGCAGAGCCTCCCCTGAGCTCTGTGTGGAGCCAGGACTGTCCTGCATCCACTCCTGCCTCATACACCCTTGGGGAAAGGGCAGCCAGGGCAGCCAAGGGCAGCGAGATCTCATCTCCAGCACAGGAGCTGGGGATGGAGGTGGGGATGGGGATGGAGGTGGGTCTGTAGCAAGGGAAGATGGTGAGAGCAGAGCCAGCTGCTGGCAACGTGCTGGGGATGAGTCAAATCTTGGAATCATAGAATTCCAGAGTGGTTTGGTTTGGAAGGCTCATCTTGTTCCACATCCCTGCCATGAGCAGGGACATCTTTCACTAGACCAAGCCCATCCAGCCTGGCCTTGAACACTTCCAGGGATGGGGCAGCCACAGCTTCTTTGGGCAATAAATGGGGGTGGATAAGCCCAGAAATGTGCCAGCACCCAGTGGGGCAGGGAGCAGGAGGCCCTTGCAGGAGGAGGCTGAGAATCTGGGGCAGGAGGAGCTACAATATCTGTCTCTGTTTCCATGTGGAGTGTAGATCCTCCCCACAGGAGTTGCCCTCTACAGAAATCCAAAATCACTGCCTGGCCCAGAAGTCTCCTTCTGGATGCTGGTGACTGTGGAGCCACTGCTGCTCAGGCAGCACATTTCAGGGCTTTGTCTCTGCACAGAAATTGCCTGTGAATAACTTCCCTTCATCCCCAAACACTCCCCACCCCAGCTGTCTTCCAGCTACCCCAAAGAGAATCCCAAGCGACTGCCCAAATACTGTGCCAACACCAACTACATCCTCACACTGCTGCTCGACGCCTACAAGTTCAACGAGACCAGCTGGAACAACATCTTCTTCCAGATGAAGGTGGGCAGCGCTGCCAGCCCGTGAGGGGGAGCAGAGGCAGTCCTGGGGGAGAGCCAGCCCCATGTTGGGGTGCTGGGGGGAGCCAGCCCCTCTGTGGGGATAGTGGGGAGCAGCGGTCCAGAGAGCCCTGCCTGCCCCCCTCGTGGCGTGGCACTGCTGTGGGGACACCCCGTTTGGGCTGAGCAGGAGCAGGTGGGTGGCCCTGTGACAGCGGTGGCTTTCCTGCAGGGCTAACCCCCCGTCCCCTCTCTCCGGGGCAGGCGGGGAGCACCGACATGGGCTGGACGCTGGGGTACATGCTGAACCTCACCAACATGGTCCCGGCCGAGGCTCCAGCCAGGGTGAAGGGGCACAGGCCTTCCCTGTGGGCTGCGGCCGTCACCTTCATCATCCTCACCCTCATCTTGGGGCTCGCTGCCCTGCTCCTGCTGCTGTGGGTGTAGGAGCCTGGCCGTGTCTGGGAGCCCAGCGGGGTCGGACCAGGGCTGCAGGGCCGTGCTGGAGTCCCCCGTGCAGGACTGGCAGCCTGGGGCTGGCTCTGTGCTGCTGAGCACATTCACCTCTACAGCTCCAGAGCACTGGGTCGGCCGTGGGCCTGGCCCCCAGCACGCAGACAGGCACTCTCTGAGGTTTCCAGAGGAGCTGCACTCCCATGGAGACCCGATGGGATCAGCCTGCAGAAGCCTCAGCCAAGCCTGTGCCTCCTGTCACTGCTCTGCATGTCACAGACACGGCTCCATCCCTCCGGCCTGGCCGTGGGGCTGTGGAGTGCCAGCCTGCTATGGGGCAGTGCCCCAGTGCCAGCCTGGTGGGGCACGGTGCAGGCACCTGGGACAGGGTGCTCCATGCAGTGCCGGTGTGACCGCGGTCACCAACAGCCCGGCGGGTCCCTGCCAGCCCGAGGGACGCTCTGGGTACCCCAGCTGGCCCTGTGGAGCGTGGGGCTCACGTGGAGATGGGCTTGGAGAGAGAAGGAAAACTGAGCACCCCAAGTCAGAAGTGTGGTCCATGCCCCTCCAGAGGATCCATCTCACCTCATCATCTTATCAGCTTGTCATGTCATCTCATCCCATCATCATCTCTCACCTCTCACCTCCTCACCTTCCTTTTCGCCTGGAATAAAGGGATTGATGTTCCTCAGTGCCTTCCTGGAGACAGCACTGTCCCACCGGCAGAAGGCCTGGACCCCGTGGGTGTCAGGACGTGAGTCCTGCCCTGCACGTGGCTGAGCTGGGTCCTGCCCACGGCCTTTGCCCTTGGCTCTGCTCGCTTTTATCTGCCCTGTGGATGGTTCATGTTGCTGTTTGCGTTCCCACAGCGAGGAGCAGACCTTTGGCGTCCCTGTGGAATGCAGGGCACCTCCCAGCTCTCGTCACCCAAATAAACATTGTAACGGGCAGCAGTGGGGAAATGCCTGTTACTTTGCCCCCAAATAGTCGTGATTTCCTTCCTTCCGGCTCCCAGGTAAGGGCTGGTGATGACAGAGACTCAGGGGAGAGGCAACAAATCCGTGGGAGGTGACCCTGGAGACAGTGAGGTGTCTGCTGGAACTTGGAGAGGAGCCAGCAGCGCACAAGGACAGGCCTTTTCCTTCTGAGAGGAGGGGTCTCAACTCACCCATCACTTGGCTGCCAGTGGGACTCCCCAAAGATGGAAGGGGAGCCCTGGGAGCTGCCTCTGCCATGTCCCAGCAGTGTTCCCAAGTCACCCTGTGTTGGAAAGGGAGGATGAGCTGTCTGCCAGGCACAGGGTGCAGCTGGGCTGGAGAGGAACTCATGCAGGAGAGCAGGGGGCTATGCCATCCCTCCCTCACAGGGCTTCCCAGTCCTAGGCAGAGCCCGAGTCCTGTCTACCAGGCCAGTGCCCCCACACCCCAATGCCGCAGCCCCTGGGGCTGGCGCTGGCTGTGGGAGATGCAGACCCTGACCTGGGACGGGGCAGGACGCGTGTGCCCCGCTCTGCTGTGGGCTGTAACCAGCCGTGTGACAGTCCCACTGCTGCCAGACCCCCCTGATGCCCATCTCCAGCCACCCCACAGCACTGAGGTCCCCAGGCCCCAGCGCTGAGCCCCTGCCCTGCATGGCCAAGCCCTCCCTCCTGGAGCATCTCAACGAGCAGCGTGGGGAAAGGAGAACCAGAGAGCACAGGGCTGTGAGGAGGATGTTTTACAGCTGTGCCAGTGCCAGCTCACCAGGCCACGACTCAGGGCCCCCTAGGACAAGTCCATGGCCCCTGGGCACACAGGGGTGATTCCCAGGAAGCAGCTCCTTGCAGAGGTGTGGCAGCAGGACTCGGTGGAGGCAGCGCTGCTACAGATGCTCATAGCCTGAGGAGTCCCTCTGGCAGCACATGGCTGTGAGCAGGCAGAAGGTGAGGATGAGCATGATGGCCAGCAGAACCGTGGCTGCTATCCAGCTGCAGCTCGGGAGCCCTGTGACTGCTGCGGGAGGCTCCGAGGGGATCATGTTGGTGAGATTGAGCATGTAGCCCAGAGTCCAGCCCACATCTGTGTTAGCAACCTGCGCAGACAGAGGGGGAAGAGGGATGGCAAAGGCTGCAAAGTGCCAGGCAAACTAGAGAAGAGCCTGCACCCCCAGGTCCTGCTCCACAACCACCATTTCTGTGCCCACCTGGGGCTGCAGAGGCCCCAGCAGTGCCATAAACTGGGGGAGAGCAGAAAGGGCCAGGCCAGGTGTCCCAGCAGCTGCGTGAGTGTAGCTCAAGAGCTGCCCTGGGTACGGGCAGTGGGGCTGTGCTGCCCTGGTATCCCCTGTCCCCAGCAGCAGCAGGGTGGGCACAAGGCACTTCCTGGCACAGTGTGAAGCTGGGGGCTGCCGGACACTCGTACCTGCTGGACGAAGTGGATGTTGGGCCATGTAGTGTGGTTGAACTTGTAGCCTTGTAGGAGAAGGGTGAGGCTGTAGGAGCTGGCTGTGCAGGCGTCACGGAGCTGGGTCCTGCTCGCTGTGGGGAACAACTCCTGCAGCTGCAGAGGGGGGAGAACAGGGGGAGGCTGGGCACGGAGCAGTGCTGGGTGTGCCCACACTGGGAACAGCCCCTCACTGCAGCTGGGGGCAAAGACCGGCAGAGCTGGTCAGGGGCTGCAGGCTGCTCTCCCATCCCTCTCCAGGTCCAGAGACCTTTGTGCTCCTCCTGGCTCTCTCCAGCTGTCCACAGCAGAGGATGGGCTGTGGATGAGCCCTCAGTGCCCAGGTGAAATGAACTCCTGGGCAGAATCTCACCTGCTCCCACCTGCTGGTGCAGATCTGCCTGATGATGGCATTGACCGAGCTCAGGGACTGCCCTCCAGTGAGGTTCAGAAAGTGAAGGGTGTGATAAAACCCCGAGAAGGCCTGTGGGTGTTGAGACCAAAGGTGACAGGTTAGTGAAGCACTCAGGCCACTGATGCCCCCACCCCTTTGCAGGGTCCCTGTGAGGCCCCGCTCAGCACTGACGATGGCAGTGACCCTGTGGGAGGGAGCTTGGGAGTGCTGCCCACACGGACAGGGACTGGTCTGGGAGAGCAGAGGTCTGGGGCTGCCTGGCACGTGGCTCAGCAGCCAGTGTGTCTCCATGTGCCAGGCACACCACAGCTCCCAGGGCTGGCACGACTCAGACGCTCCCCTGGAGCAGTTATCCAGGGGTTATGCCCCAAACTCCAATTGTCCCCCCCGGCGCGGGGCCGGAGCTGCTTACGAAGA
>VXAD01013595.1:272906-302006 GCA_013399195.1 Dicrurus megarhynchus | reverse complement strand
ACAGCAAGCTTCAAAAGCAAAATCTCGCGAGTGTCTGCATTATCAATTTGGCGTTCGAGCACCTGCTTAAGGCGGTTGACGAACTGCATATAAGATTCTTGAGGTCCCTGGGCAATAGTCGTGAATGATTTCAGAGGCGTTTTTGCATCAGGGACCTTCAGGAAGGCTTGGCGAGCCGCGTCTCGGATTCCCTCAAGGGTTTCCCTGGGAATGTCTCGGGCTTGGACGGCGGGATCGATATATGGTCCTGTTCCCAAAAGCTGTCTAGTCGTGAGGCCCGCCAGGGTCTGATTAACATGACCCACATAAGATAGAAGCAGATCCTGTAGACCTTCTTCCCACTCCTTTTCCCATAAAGCATTTTGAGTGGGGGATAGCAACAGCCGTGCCAGTGTTTTTAAATCATATGGTGTTATGATATGAGTGGCAAACACAGAATCTAGCAAGCTCGCAAAANGTGGGGGATAGCAACAGCCGTGCCAGTGTTTTTAAATCATATGGTGTTATGATATGAGTGGCAAACACAGAATCTAGCAAGCTCGCAAAACTGATACCATGCTCTGTGGCTGCCCGCCAAAGCTCCTTAAGCTCTGGGAAAGATAGCTGTTCCCAATGGACAGTTTGCTTTCTTGGTCCCGTGTATAAGACAGGTGCCACAATTTTGTCTGCAAAGTCTAAGTCCCCTTCCTTTAATGCTTGTTGTTTCAAGCGGGCCCAGGTATTGTGAGGGTCGGGGGGAAATAAATCTGGCTCTTTTTCAGGATCGATGGGTCTGGGGTCTAAAGGATCCTCTCCATCCTCACTGCTGTCAGCTGGACCATAGCTAGCAGTAAATGCTTTCATAGATCGTGAGGAGCCCCTCTCCCTTCTTGTTGCAAGGGGTACTGGAGCCTTTAGTGAAAGAGGCACAGTCTCTTCAGATTGCCAAGAGCTCTGAGGCTCCGCTTCTGTGGAGGGGGGGCAAGGGGCATCCTCTTTATCTTTAGCAAGAGATTTTTCCTGAGCCTTTAAAGTTTCAAAGATTACTTTCCAGGAGGGAATCATCTCTGCAGCACTTTATCACCCTCAGCTACAGCATTCCAAAGTTCCACTCCTACTCTGTCCCACAGATCCCCCATAAAAATTGTGGACTCAGTCACCCCTTGCAGTTTAGAAACAGTCCATCGGAGTATGATTTTTAAATTGTGTGCAGGCAAAAGTTTGCCTTGCTTTTCTAGCAGCTTTGACATAAGGTCAAGCACGTCTCTTTCTAGGGTGGTCATCCCCTTACCCTGGCCCATAGCTCCCTGCAGCGACTCACCTCTTTTTCAGAGGATCAGTTGCCGGCCAGCGTGGCTCCCGCTTCTTCCTGCAGCTTAACCACAGTTCCGAAGGCTCCCGCTTCTCCTGCGGCTTAACCTTCAGCGAAGTTACCGAAGTTCTGCAGGGCGTCGCCGACTGTCACTGAAGAGCAGTCCCATCCTCACACGGGACACCAGATGTCAAGTGACAGTCGACGATGGAGGAAACGGGGCAGATTGCTTGGATGCAATAAGCTGATTTATTGATATAGAGCTAAGTATTTATACCTTTTCAGCAGTAACTAAAAAGAAATCCTTATATAAGCAATAATCTCTATAAAGACCATGTCTGTGTTTCTTAATAATACTGCAAAACTAAAAGCTAGCACTAACCAACACAGGTACATACCAAGCATGCCTTTCCCTTATGCTAGCTGTTTTGTGGTAGGCCGCACTGCCTGCCATAGTTTATGGTCTAGCAGTGTTAGCGTGTCCACTGCTGACATGAGTTTAGCAGTGCTCTCACTTCTGCTTTCTAGCTGTATCTCCACAAAGAAGTATTGCTAGAAGGGGCCCTGAAAGCTTCTGGCTCATCCTTGTGTCCCAAGGCATACAAATGCCTGACTCTGTCACACCTGAGCTGTTTGTGGTTGTATCGTTGTATCATTGAGGGAGACTCTCCAGGCTCTCACCTTCTGTTGCTTCAGCAGCCTGAATTCATTAGACACGTTTTCTTAGGCTCTAAATTAAATCTTAAATTAAATTTTCTTAGAGTCTAGATTAAATCTCCCACAAGGTGACTGGTTCCAATTACCCCTTGTCATGGCTGTTGGGGGCACATTGAGCAGGCAGCGCTTTTCTTGCCACTGGCACCTGAGTTCTCCTTGGGCAAACTGGTTTGCTCTGGTGAGGCTCCATCTCTCTGACCATGTTCATTCCCCTTCTCCCACCTCTCACTGGACTGGCAACAGCCCTGTGGAAAGCCAAATCTGAGACTCTGAGCCCCAAATCCTTTACTGAAGAACTGTTACCCAGCCAGCTCTACTTGCTTGAGCTATGTTCTGCACTGTTTCCATGGGACGCTTGGGGCTGCTCTGTAAAAATGAGTAACTGTAGTTGTTTAGGGAGACTTTATTAATTTCTCTTGTAAAGGTCTTCAATGGACATCTTACAGAAGATTCATGACATCTTACTGGATTTGATTTTATTTTTATTTTTTTCCCAAGATGCAAAAAAATGAAGAAAATCTGAACAAGTACTTAGATCCTATTATCTTACCTGAACCTGTGGGGAAGATAATGGAGATTTTAAATAACTTCATTTCAGTGGATGCATTGTGACAGTCTGTTGATGCCAGGTCATCCAAAATTCCTCATACAATTGGCATAATTCTTTTGACGGAAAATTTGTCTTCATAATACAGTTCTGATAAAGTTTTGGCACAACACAGATAATTTAGAAAATGGAGGTCTGTTGGGAGATGGTTGGGGAAGGAGAAAGGGAGAAGGAAAGGAATGAAGTAAAGTATGTATTTCTACAGGCATGAACTATTACCTGGTTTAAGTCTAAGTAAGGAGGTTGGTTGTACGTAGTTCTGCACTTCAGGATGTGTTCTGCTGAAATCATTTGGATATATGGAGTCTGTGCTTTGCTTTTACATGTAAGTTCTGCTTGCTCAGCACAGAGTAAACAAATTTTATGCTCCAGCAGCTGCCTCCTGATTGCTGTGTGGAAGGGGCCTTAAAAGCAGCACATCCCCTGCTCTCACCCCACAGAAAATAGCATAAATAGCAAATACCTAACCAAATGGAACATAATGTGTAATTTCAAGCCACCTTCCATTTGCAAAGCATTTGTGGATCTGCAGTGTTCATTTAGTCCCTCAGGCTCCCTTCTCAGTCATGGGGAGCACCCAGTAATGCTGCAATAAGTGCTGGGTCCACTTGTTCTGGTGTGAAATATCCTGGGGCTCAGCTGCCCCAGCAGAAGACTGAGCATGCGGTCTGGTCGGTTTGGGGGTCCTTAGCTCCCTCCTCTCCCATACTTGAAATGCAGCCTCTTTGTATGAGAGATTTATTGCTGTATTTATTTATTTATTTATTTATCAGAGACCTTGAATTAAGCAGCATTGCTGATGTTCTGTGTTTGATGAGAGGCTGTGTAGGGCCAGAGGGCTGCTCCTGTTCACTGGCAGGTAGCGCGTGCCTCGTACTGTGGTTCGTGCAGTGCTATAAGGGTGTTCAGAGGATTTGAAAGGGAGCTCTAAGGAGCAGGTGAAAGGTGTGTAGGCAAGAAACTTTGGGTATGTGTACCTCCTGCCCTAAACAGGCAACTACACTTCCAACAGTTCAGACTTTTCCAAAGCAATTTCAATTATTACCTACAAATGGCTTGATGAGGTAGTTGTAGAGGAAGAGAGAAGTACAAAAGACAAGTAGAACCCAAGAATGCATGTCAGGCTCTGGTTCAGCTCAGCCCTCAGCAGAAACCTTTTGAAAAGCCTGGCATCTCAGCAAGCAGAGGTGAAAGTAACTCCTCAGAAATCCTGCAATAACATCGCTGGCCTGGAAATAACAGAGCTCTGAACTGGCCACTTGGCTGAAGCTATCACTTACACAGGGAATTGGAAACAAAAAAAAGTAGGAAACACAAAATTATAATAGTCATTGCTATGAAAACTTGATGCTTCACAAACACTCAAACCTCATGATCTTTCCAAGCTGTTTTTTGTTGAGATGAAAGCCCTCTGTTGAATACAAAGCAGTAGCACTAAGGGTTTTTTTTGTAAGATTGGGAACTGTTTAAGGCACATCTGCACAGTAATCATAGGCTAATTAATCTTGGTGTTCAGTCAGCAGACCCAGTCATCTGGAGCAAGTGTGCCGTGCAGACCTACCCTTCGTGACTGAATCGTAGGACTCAGGAAGCTGGATGGCTGACTTGCTGTGTGTGATCTCAAGCAAGTTGTTTATTGTCATCATGTTTACTGTACCAAATGTTCTACAAACTGGTTGGGTTCATTTTGGGAACTAATGTTGTATTACAATACAAAGATGCAGTTCCCAGGCAGAAAAGCAATTTCTCCTAATCTTCTGTTTCCTCGTACATAAAATGTGGTTTCTTGCTCCCTCCCTTCCAGAGAGGAATTGTGTTTACTTAAATTTGCTTACTTCAATGAAAACATGTACCAGTGATCTTGAACTTGAGAATTCTGGGGTTCAGGTTTATCATGTTCTGCAGTCCCCAGGTGCTCCAGGTTGCACAGTAATATGTGATATAATGTGATGTGCTTTGAGAGTACGTTATATCATGTTACAGATTTGTCAGTGATCAAGTATTTTTCACATAGACCTTTACTATATAAGTTTACTACTTGCATATGTACATGTATACCTACACCTAAACACATTATAATAGCTATATTTGTGTGTAGATAAATGTGTTCTGACACTGGTAGTTATGGCAGCTTACAGTCAGCAAAGAGGAAGATTGCTCCCCTTTCTGAGTTACCATCAGGCATTACACTGCTCCATTCGGGGATGCTTCGTCCTTGTGCCATGCTGTAAGGAGAGAAAACGTAACAGTGTTGCCCTTCAATTGAAGTTTACAGTATTATTATATACTTACTAAGAAATAAATGGATAAATTAAGTAAATACTGTATTATTAATTAGTATATAATGCAAAGTGGCATTATATTTCTTAAGTGGAACATGCTTCCTATGGTACACTGCTGAACGAAAGCTTGTGGTGACTTTGACCATATGCTAGATGCTATACAGGGATCTAATGATAGCTAAAATAATGGTTTCCAAAGTCTGCTTCTCAGACTACCTGCAATTTTTGAACTTCCTGTTAGTAGTTCATTAAAAAATGAGTGGTTTTTATTTGCTGTTGCTGCTGTACTAGACTTAACAGAAGCCAAAATTTATAATTTGTTTTTTAATTTGTTACCTCAGTAAGAAAAAAATGGTTGTTATTGCCATAAAGATGTTATCAGTCACTAGCAGAAGGAAGAGCAGTTGTTCTCAGTCTGGTAACTGAACTGAGAACCTCTGGCTCTGTCAGACTTTTTCAGGCAATGTTTCTGCAGTGTCTGCCAAGCCACATGATTCTGTACTGAGCTGAAACCTTTTCTTGCTCTTCTAGAATCTTTGTGGACAGATTGCAGTCCAGATTCAGAAGATCTTGGTGCAGCTTTGTTGGCTTCATTATAAATCTGTCCTTCAGATTTCTGAGAGTTGCACAAGAGTTCAGACATGCCAAGGTGCTGAGATGCTGCACAAGTGTCATTTCAACTCTTGGCCCTCTGATACTTGTGCAGTGGCAACAGCCAGTATCTGTCACCCAAGCCCTGTGCTCAGCCTCTGGTATGTTATTTGCTCATAGAGTACACTTTTATAAATTCACAGGGGTTCCAGTAATGCAGTTGAATTCCAGAGAGCTTTAAATTATGCCCATGCTTTTCCTTTCCTCTCCCCTGGTGCCTGCTTTTAGTGAAATATGACCTTGTGATCAGAAGGGCAGGAAAAGCTGACCACCAAGGTTGGGAGGCTCTGGGAGAAATACTCAGGCCTTCCTCCCAGGGCAGCAAGAGACTGGGGCAAGAAGGGTTTGGCTGCCTTGTGGTTGCTTGTGTTGTTCATCTCTCAAAGCAATTTTTAGAAAGCAAAGGGAGCTTGCCTGAATCAGTGTTTTCATAGTCTTTGTGCATGACACTTGCCAGATTTTTTGCATTGCATTTTTTAAAAAAGGGATGCATTCTGCTGCCCAGATATCCAGCTGGACTAACTCCATCACTATCCAGTGAACCAAGTAGTTTTGTTTGAACAAGTAACTTCCTTGGTGAATAGAAGCAGAATAAATGAGTACTCCCAATGTATACTCAGCAGAGGCCAATGGTGTAGGTTGTGTACAGCACTAACTGTGCAATACAACCATTTTTTCCCAAGTTTGGGAATTTGAGGCTCAATCAAGTGTCTGTGCAGAAGGTGTTCCCTCAGCAAAGCACACAAAACCTTGTGCTCAAAACCAGCTTTACTTTTACCAGGACTGATTTGTGACCTTTTTTCCCTATCATTTTGCCATATTCAGTAAGACATGCCAGAGGTGTTGTTCCAAACTCCCTCTGGGTTCTTACAAAAGACAGTAAAAAAAGCCATGCTTATTTATCTAATGGTGAAAGTCTTGGATTCCACCTTCTCTAGGTGACAAACTGCAGATGCTGAAAAGGGTTGAGTCTTCTCTCTTCAGGGTGTATTTGCAAGAGAGAACTTCAGATTAACAAAGTAGGATCACTAGTATATCCCATTTTTACTTTATTTTTGAGCCTGGAGTTTCATTTTCCTTTCTGCCAAACTTTGTGCTGTCCTCTCCTGCTGCAATTCCTGCCTTCCCAAATGTTAAACTCTATTAAGTAACTAGCACTTCAGAGCCAACCTGAGTCCTAACAGATTGCAAACACACTGTGAAGCAGAATGTCCTTCCGCATGAGGCTGGACAACATTCATATTGCAGATTGCAGGTTTTTTCACATAATTATCTGTGTACTTGATATGAGTATATGAATTTATGGGGTAGTATATAGTATGATTTGTCATATAAAATAAAATGGGGTTTAATGCACATAACCTCTTACTGTGGATGCAGTATTGATTAAATCCCTTTAGTGCAGTATAGTCTCTGTGAAGAGCAGCTTGCCCAAACCCTACTTCAGAAACACAGTGAGTTATCTCTTCAGGTGACTTATTAGTCAAAGCAGCACGCTTTGGCTTTTCTTCACCCAAGTGTGAGATCTGAAACATTACCTAGGACCAGATCATTCCTTCTGCAAAAAGAGGCCTGGGGGAAGCTGAGGGACAAAATCTCTGTCAGCAGACTGCACCAGAGTCCCTCACTGGGGCAGGAACTGATGTACCATAGAAACCTCCCCAAGGGGTGGCAAAACCTGGGACCTTACAAGACCTAGTAGAGGATTGTGTGCTTCTGTGTAGGAGCTTTCCCCCATGGCAACTCCCTGAGCTGCAGCTGCCTGGGATATTTATCCATCAGTGTGGGGCTGTTACTGTTGTCTGAGGTGCTGCTTCAGTACCTGTCCCTGTCACATCTGAACGCTTTGCACGGGTCCTGCACTTGCCCAGGATATGTGCTGGCAGCTGCTCACAGCACACTGCACCTCGGCCATGCTCTGCCTGCCTGTGGCCCCAGGCTGAGGTGATGAGTATGGTTGGGCTCTTCCACAGCCTCCCTTCAAGTCCTGGAGATGGACTGCTTGTGCCTTCAATTCTACACTAGCACAGTCACACCCAGCTGGTAAAGACCAACTCTGCAGAGACAGTGGGCACCTTCTACCTGCTTTGGCAATTTTGGTAGGAGTGCAGGCACTTAAATAGGTGATCAGTGCTTAAATTATTTTGAAGACTTGGTGTGAAGTATTTGAGTAAGGCTGTGTTGGAGCAGAGAGTTGACATTTGCCTTTCAAGGCCAACTGACTTGCTCCTTCTGACCTCTTCTGGAGAGGAAAAAGGAAGTCCAGTCCTCTGTTCCTGGCTCGCTTCAAGTGCATTTCCTCCCTGGAGCAAGCCCACAGCACAGTCCTTGCCTAGTGAATGGGAGCCCATCACTGCACCTGCCTACGGATCGTGCCCTGCAAGCGTGGGATCTGTGGGGTGCACATGTGCCCAAGTTTCCCCCTTGCTGGGCACTTCAATGCTGCATCCTTGCAAGAGCAATACGAATTATAAAGCAGCCAGCCAGCTGGTGCCCTGGCAAGTATTCAAGCTTTGCTTAGAGTAGCTGTGTTGGCCAGAACTGCACAGCTCCCTCTTCTACCTTCATCCTGGCTGAATAAGTGTAGAAAGACACCTCTCAGTTAAAGAGCATTCCAACATCTTCTCTGGTGCTTTGAAATATTTTCCTATCTCTTTTATCTGTTAATATTGGCAAGTGCCTGTGTTGGCAGCTTTCTGGCTTTTGTCAGAAGCCATTGGGTTGCTCTGTTAAGCTTTAGCTCCTGCAGCCAAATGATAAATGACCTCTAGCCTTGGGGGTTTTTATGGCTGAGAAAGAAATGCCATCATATCAGATTTTTAAAATATAGAAGCTGGGGGGAAAAAAGAGAAGGGACTAGTCATTGTTAATAATAATAAAACCATGGTATTATGCTGCTAGTCACATTGTGTGTGGCATGTGGCAGTGAAGAACCCTTACCAAACGTCAGAGAAATTTAAAATATTGCTAGGAGGAAATTCTCCAGGCAACAACACACTGACACAAATCTTCATTCTGTATTGGTTCAGCCATTTGGGCAGCACTACTTGCCTCTCATGCAGTAGGTTTGTTGGTGTAATGGCTGGCATCTACAAGGTCGCTCACTATTAGCAAGGACATGTGGGTACCTTCCAAAACAGAGCAATTGCATTCCTCCAAATGCCTCTCTGTGTCCAAGGCTCAGCCTGTTAGTCCTACCTGCAGCCCTTTCTGTGCCCTCCTTCCAAGGGGAATGTGGCAGCCAGCCAGCATCTCTGAACAGAGGGGATCACACTGTTGGTAAGCAGAGGTAAGCCATGATTTCCTTTGTTACGACAGAAAGACAGAGAATAGCTCGGTGTACAACACATTATCCCAGCTGCAGGGATCTGCGCTGCTGGAGCTCAGGAAAATGGCTCTCGGAGGTTAAAGATTAGCAGCAGCATACCTCGAGTCACAGGATGACTCTGCCCCTTGCACTTTGCTCTGTCTCCGGCCGCGGGCTGGCTGCCCCAGGGGGAGAGCTGATGCCTCTGCTCTCCCAAATAGCCACTGTTTGCTTCCCGGGGAGAGCTGTCCTGCCCAGGCGAGTCCAGCTGCATTGTCCTTTTCCAGGGAGGGAACTAGGGACAGAGGTTAAATGACTAAGTAAGGCCAAACAATGAGTCAATACCAGCAGTCGAGCTGGAGCTCACGAGTCCTTGGCTTCTGCTCCCGTGTTTTCTCTCCTGCTGGAGGAGACGGGAAGCCGAGAGGCGGGCGCCTGGGAGAGAGGCAGCCTGCAGAGGACAGAATAAACACCCTCTTGTGCGCGAGTGAACACAACCTCGTCTGTCTGCTCCTGTGCGCTGAGAAGGAGTCCAGTGTGTGCTCCTGCCATAAACTGGAGAGCCAGATCCTCTCCTGCACTGCAGCTGCTTTGTGCTGCCCGGAGGAGCGTGGCCCCAAGGCTGGCACGGCTGGGCAGGAGCGGACACCTCCGGCTTAGCGCGCTGTGCCGTGACAGCTTTCCCTGGGGCTGCCGGAGGGCTCCTACCTTGGGAAAGAGGACTTGAGTGCACCTGCAGATGGCTGGCGGGGGGCTTCTCCAGCCTCCGTAATTTGGGGGATTTTGGGGAACCTACAAGACACCAAGATCCACTTGATATCCAAGTTCTGGGCACTGTCCTTGGCCACCGCTTGTAGCACGACAAACACAGAGAAATGTGTTACAGTGTTAGCTCATTAGATGAAAATAGTTTTTCTGAAAGCACTGCATACTTTTGATGAAAATTATTAATGTTATGAATCCAGATGGTTTGAGTTATGTATCTGGATGGTTTCATGCCAGATTTCAGTCCAGACTGGAACTTTCACAAATGAAATCTATCCTCTCCTTGAGGGAGTTGCTGATGGAAAGAACAATAGACCTTAAAATGCAGTGAATGCAATATTAGAAATAATTTTCTTACAGTGTCATTTAAAATTACATAAAATCAAAAAACTTAACTGCTTTACAATTTTAATGTAGGCCTTATATAAATCTAGTGAACTTGTCAGAGGATAGTATGATGCTTGAATTAAATAAAGCTAGATTGATTGCATTCCTGGCCCTGGCAATATGAGGTGACTAAAGGTCACCTTCATTGACCTCCTGCCTTTTTATTCCAAGATACTTTTGACTGTTTCCTGGCTTTGTTCAGCAGAAGCATCCAGCTCTGTCACGGAGCTGACAGTCACTGAGAGTGTCATGCTATATTTATGCTTTACGCAATATTTGTGTCAAAAAGCCTCTGTCTAAACAGACTCGATGTCAATAAGAGATGACCCTGGAACAAATGGTCTGGAGTCCCAGAAAGCTGGTCTTTCCCAAAAGTGACTAATGTGAGGCAAATGGAAAATATTGTTGGGAAACAAGTCTGATCCAGCTGTGTGCATCTGATTAAAAACATCAATTGCTAGGGTTCTAATCCAAATAAATTATGACACATTTTGATTAAACAAAACCAGGAAACTTACTGTTTTTAGGATGTGTTTAAATGTGTCAGTATCTATTATCTCATATACTGATACTTTTGGTATCTATTTAAAGGGACCCCAATGTACAGACAATATATGCTTTTTTAGCCCAATTTACTTTTGTGTCCTTGCATCGAAGATGGAAATTCTTGTCCCCCCCTAGCAATCCATCTCAAGATCACATACAGCTGGTTTTCCCGTAAGTCAGCTGCTTCTTTCCAGCTGGCCTTCTGTGCAACTGGGTGGTTTTTTTCAGACCTTGTATAGATCTATCTGGAGTGTTTTCACTGTAATCTGTACTCTACATATTAATGGGGAAAATTTTTTAAAGTGTGTAACAGAGTATAAAATCTGAGGAAATCTCAGAACTCAGAACAGAAAAAGTCAAGATGAGAAAAATTATGTCATTTCGAACCCAAAACATAATCACCAGTATAGCTTAATCCAAAGAAATTTATGTCAGCATCAGCATGGCCATATGACTTTGGAAAGAGCTGAAAATGCTTCCTAGCACTATTCTTCTTAGGGCTTGGAGTATCAAAGTATCTAATTCTAGTATCTTAAATAAATAAACAAACCAACAAAAAACCCAACTCAGTTAATCTGCTGAAAAGGAAATCTAATTCTTAAGGTGTATGCTCCATTTACATATCAATAATCATAATCATCTTCTTCTAATAATGAATTTAGTAATTACAGCCAAACTCTAGTGGACATAGCAAGTGGTGACAGTGGTGGCAAGAATTACTTCAGAGGAGATATGGCCCTTCTTTTGCAACTAACACAAAGCATAATGTTGATAGTACATTTTCAGGATGTTGGACTGCTTGAAATACTCTGTTCTGCTGAGATTTGGGCAGGTGACTTGACAGGGAATTCTGCATAACATGCAAAGTGCTGATATGCCTTCTAATTACAATGCAATGTGGCAAGATCAAAATTTGAATTTAAGAACTGGTTTTCAGGAAATTCAATCTCCAGTGAGCAGCTTGGGACACAGGGCAGAAGGGTACAGGAACTAAAAGCTGTACGAAATGATGTAAGTTAATGCCCATGGGTGTTTTTTAATAATTTATATTAGACAGAAGCAGTATGGGACAGCAAAGAGGATTGTTCTTGGATCCAGCATGAAGTGGTTTCACAACACTCCTAAAGAAACAAGAGGCGTTACTTCAGTAGAGCAGCCCTTATTTCTGCCCAATTTGTTTGGGGAAAGGGTGAGCCAGTCCATTACACACAGTGCAAGGGACTGTCCTCCGCTCTGCCAGAGGATGGCAAAATAAAAATTGCCTCAGACTGAGTCCATCTGTCACCACAGTATGTTTTGCCCTCTCTGTAACAATGTGGTGACAGCAGTTCCTGATCCCTCTGGCATATCGCCCTAAGGCAGACAAGGAGATTAACCTAAATTTAGCACGATATTGTTCAAAAAATATCCCCATCTCTCAATTCTTTTTCCCTAAGTAAGCAACAGTGTTCTGATAAGCGGAGAAGGTAGGAAAGGGAAATGCCTTTTTGGTAGAATAGAGGCCTCTTATTTGCAGGATACCATTCATCTTCTCAGGATGCGTCTGACACTGAATTTCCTCCAGTGGCTTGTGAAAAAGAAATATTTTATCAAACATCCTGAATTTCACTCCCGTTTGGGTCTA
The DNA here is from genome assembly GCA_013399195.1 of Dicrurus megarhynchus. Taxonomy (NCBI): domain Eukaryota; kingdom Metazoa; phylum Chordata; class Aves; order Passeriformes; family Dicruridae; genus Dicrurus; species Dicrurus megarhynchus. Next base: position 289,829 of record VXAD01013595.1, on the reverse strand, counting down.
ATTATGTCATTTGCTAGTCAGGACAATTCTGAGATACTTAAATATGCAAAGATACTATGAAGTGTTTTGAAGGTCTTTTTGTAAATTATTTTGTAATTATGCATAAACCCAGTCTGAAGCAGATGCATACAGATAAAGCAGTGAAGGTTGATTAAAGGTATGTAGGTCATTAGAGTGAAATTCAAGACTTGTGTTGGTTATGTTCTTACTGCCTCTACAGGATGCAACCTTGATAGTTGCTACATGATCTAACAGGAAAAAAACATTGAGTCTTGCCCAAGGATATGTGTTAAATCTATTTCTTCTGTTGTAAATCTAGTTATAATCTAAATTACATAAATTCTTGTTGTGTATATTAATTGCTGCTTCCTCCAAAGTATTTGTGACAGGCATCATAGCTATCAAGGGCTGGCTTTTGCAAGATTTCTATGCTCTGAGTACAAGATTCTTCTGAAAACTTTCTCATTTAATGCCTGCATATAAGCTGAGCTTGTGTTTGTTTGGACAGTTTATGCTATGCTGGAAAAAGTAGTCAGATATTCCACACAGGTAACTTATACAGAGCCAGTTCTGGGTTTTCTTGTGTTTACTGGGTCATTTCTTCCGCAGGTCTCTCTGTAGGGATGAGAGTACAAGGAACTTAGAGGAAAAAATAGGGTATAGCTGACATTGTTTTGCGGGTGAAGTTCAGCGCTAGCACATGTAAGGGACACCAGCCCTGTGCATTTGCCTTGCTCCAGTATAGGTTGCTTCTCGGGGACACGATCTTGTCACTACGTTTTTCAATCTCTTATCACATATTCCTCATTTGTGGTTATTGCAGCAGAGTAGCGTGAATGGGCTCTGTTTGCTGATGGGTGGAGGAGTGATTTGGCAGAGGAGTGTGATTCACTCTGTGAAGAAATTTGGCCAGCAAGTCATTAAAATACGTGTGTGCGCATGCACACACAAACACAGAGCGCAACCCTATCTAGGGAGGATATGTAAATAATGAGCAGCAGAAGGGATTAAAAGCCTGCTGACCCATCAGGCTTAAAGAGCTGGGAAAAGGAAGTTGCCTATAATCCAGAGCAAAGCACGTGATGAAATAGCAGCAAACTCATGTTTTAGGAATCCCTGAGTGGATAATTCAGCCTTTTCAGGCTGCAGTGATGAATCACTGAGTGTTTTTCTGGGTGTGAGCCCTCAGGTGAGGAAATGCTGGCCACGGTGGAAGTGACCTCGACAACAAGCTCCCTGGCACAGATCAGGGGCTGTTCTAAAGCAGGAAGGCAGTGGGCCAGCAACACAGAACACATAGTTTAATTGTAAGGTTAGGACAAAATGATGATTTGTCAAGATTAAGAGCACAGCTCTATTACATGTCTGAGGCCATGTAGGTGCTGTTAGCATCTAGCTCAACAAATGATAATTATACATGCTACCTTCAAAAGAAAAGTAATCTGGGCTGCAGTGAAATGAAGTTGTAAAGGCAGCAGTGACTGGAAAAAAACATGAGGGTTTTCTCTCTTCTTTGTCACTGCAAAGCCCTGATGGAGAGACATTCAGATTTTGGGTTTGGAGACTTGTGATCAAATATAATGTTGTTGTAGACCCATGAAAATCAATTTTGTCACCCCAAGACAACCTTAAGCATGGATTCAGTCATATTTCTGTGATCACAGAATGGAGTATCCATCTTAAAATATAGTATTTGTACAAGATGCCTAAGAAATCTTAACACGCTCCAGAGTTTTTAAAGTGCATATGAAGTTTTGACCAGGTAAGTATGGGTAGCTCTGTGTACTTACTCAATAACTCTCTGTGATATTTCTGTGATATTGTGTAAAACAAATTATTTTGTCATACCGTAAGTACCTTCAAAAAAAAGTTATCAAAAAGCAAAGAAGTAGAGACAAGCTAGCACCGCAAGCAAAACTACCTGTCCCTGCATAAAGAGTGCTCCTGTGCTCCAGGAGAACAGACAGACAGACAGACACCACTGTAGTTGTAGTGAGGGCTAGCACCTTGCAGGCATCAACATTGCTGGAAAATGAGGGTTTGGATGTCACGAGTTTCCATGACCTCATTGCTCACAGAAGTTTGTTGTCTGGGCAGAACTGCTGCTGCTGCAGCAAGCCAGCTCTCCCCTGGCAAGGACAGGGTAAGGAGGGCAATGAGGGGGAACTGCATTAAAAATTGAAAAATCACTGCTGCTACTTGCTGTTTTAGGAACTATAAGAAGTTAGGAAATACAAGACTTGTTCCTCTTTACCTCCTAGATTGCCGTGTAGGAGAGTTCGTGGACAGCAACAACCCAATTCTGCAGCCTTCTCCAAATCTGGTGGGTTTAAAGGGCAATCAATTTAAATTGTATAAAAAGACAGCTCTGCCTGTTGGCAAGCAACAACTGCCTGCTCATTGTACTGAGTCATGCTCCATTCCACGAAAAGAGGTTAATCTGTCTGCCCAGCCACAGCTCTGACTTGTGGCTCAACATAAGGCTTGATCCAAAGCTTGTCCATGGTCAGTAAAGGGGCGTCTGCCAGCTTTGGTGAGACTAAAACTCTGTGAGGGTTCCCAGTATCGAGATAAATCTGTGCAAGGGCTCTTTGGCTACAAAAAGGAACACATAATGTCTAGTTTTAAGAAGCAACATGAGGAGTGTAGACTTGAGCGGAGGGTGGTGTTTGAGTGGTGTCAGCGCCAGTTGATTGCTGAATGGAGTTAATTCAAGAGCTCCTCCGCTCACCAGGCTGTAAAGTCTCCATTAAAAAACAAACCAACCAACCAACCAACACTTCAGTTTTATTTATGCTATTATGAAAAGCTGGAAAATGAGAGAAGGAAGAAAAGGAAGCTGTTTACAATTTCCTGAAATTTGAGACGATGTAAAAAGTTTTATTTTGTCCTGATTTGCTGTTTAAAAAGGAAATTTCCTGTAGTCAAAAACTCTGCTTTTATAAATCCGAATGTACACATTCCATCAGCTAAGGCAAAGCCAAAGGGTTTGGAACTTTGCAGAAAGTTTTATTAATGAATGATTAGCATTTATCTCACAAATAATATTGCTTTGTTTCAGTCTTGCATAGGACAAAAAAGTATCTGAGTTTTAAAAGCCTCCTCAAGAAATCATTACCATAAACTTAAAAACACCCGTTGCACTTGAGAACAGGGAAAATGGAAATTAGCATGCTGTGCTGACTGTGCCCTCCTGTAATTTTCCCTCTTGGAGATGGATAAAAAGCTGCTTCCTCCCACGCCAGTACCTGCTCTAGCATTTTCAGTGTCAAGAGAGGAGCAGATCTGGTCTGGGAGCATCATCTTTTGTGGGGTAAAATTATCTGCCATGAGTCCAAAGAAATGGCTGGAAGGGTGGAGCTGATACAGGGCATTTTGTGAGATAGCTACAATTTGGTGGCTAAACCACTCTCTAATCTGTTAACACTTTCAATTTAAATATGGTCACTTTTGTACTGTTTTCCTCCCACTTACAAGTTCCACAATCCCTGAGAATATGAAGTCCTATAGAAACTTTTTCTTTGTCAATATATTAATCCAATATTATCATAAAATATCACATGATTAATACTGTGCATTAGGCTTTGTTTACTTCATAGACTTGGTTAATGAGGTCAAAACCAAGAACTTTTATTCAGAGGTAGACTCCATCCACCTACATTTTAACTCATTAAAAGCCAGACATCCTGTTTCTCTTTTCCTAGTCCATTGACCTCTGGTCCTGAAAGTCTTGCTCTGGCTGTCGGATGGCACAGAACAGTTTATGGGAACAGCTCCTCCACCTGATAAAAACCCTAATGTCACTGAAAGGACTTTGTGAACTAAATTTTGTCTCCCTACATGGGGTCTATACTTCTAGGTGATGCTTGTCCATGGGTCCCTTTTCCCTTCTTTTGTATTCATGTGTTATCTCTTGCAATTTGATTTTACTGTAGTAGAGAACTTCATACTTTAATACCATTGGACTTCTGCCTATTTGATCATCAGAGGTGCTGGAATCAGGAGAATTCTGCCAGCTCTTCCACATACTTCCCATGTAACCTTGTGTACCAGGCACTTGGGCTGGGTAGTATCATCCTTACTTATGTTGATGACCATGCAAAACACGTGAGCAGTCCCACTGACTGCTCTGGCTAAGACACATGAGTGAGCAATCACCAACCTGAGCAAAGGTTACAAAATCTTGTACATAACTTCTCTGCACCTGGGTTAACTACTAGGAAACAGTATTATTTCATTTCCTTAATGAGTGGTGCTAAAATACCTTAGCAGCTTGAGAAGAAAGATACTGCAGAAGGGTAGTGGAATGACAGGATGGACCTATTAAGCTCCCCATCATACGCTGTGATATTCAGTAGCTGTGATAATGCTGTCTCCAAAATCCCAAACAGGAGACTTCTTCCCAGGTGTGAAATATTCTGGGTCAAGGCCCAATTACTGTCTCTGAACTGTGCTCCCACCTGGCCTCCTGCAGAACTTTTCTCTCAGATCAAGCATCATGATCACATTTAAATACTTAATCTTCTTTGAAATGTGTTACTAAAAAGCTTAACCGAAATCCATTCAGAAAATGTCTGTTTCTGACATAAATTACCAGTTTTCCTGATAGGGGTTTGTTTGTTTGTTTCCCTTTGACAAAAAAAAAATTCCATGTTGTCTCTGCCAAATAAGGAAAACAGGTCATGTTGAAAAAGATGTGGGTAACATGCTCTTAGCACCCCCACCCCCAAACAAACCAATGGTAAATGTTACTTAAAACAGGTTTAATATATCTAAGAGATTAGGATCAGTCTTTGTCTCTACCCTAGATAGCCTGCTTTTAAATGTGACCTCCTTTCCTTGCCTAGACAGATGCTCTTTGTCTGCTGGGACCACTCGCTGTAAAGCCATCCTGACAGCTACCTCGCTTCCCAATCTCTCCCAAAGGGCCAAGGCTCTTCCAAGTGGTTTCCTCCTACTGAAAAGACTATAATTAGCTGCTTCCTCCATTTTCCTCCCTTTAAAATTGGCATTACACAGCCTTTCTTCCTATCTTCGCAAGCCTCATCCACCATCCTGTCCTGCTTTCAGACCCATGTAAAAGGAAATGCTATGCTATGGGACTGTAAGCACATTGTTTAATAAAGACAAAAGGTGAAGTTTTATAGTAAAGAATCAACATTTTCTTCCTTTCCCACTGGGCTGTGGCTTATCCGTTACCCAAAATAAATACTACCTGCTTGTTTCTGAACTATGACTTCCTGCACATTTATGCTAAATATTGTTATTACCCTCTTTATTTCAGTAGCCCAAATATTAAGACTTCCTTTATTGCTCTAGTATGTTATTTTCCCCTATATATAAGTAGCTGCATAATAAACTTTCCTGCCCATTTCTATCAGTGGAATAGCTTTTGAAAATGTAAATCCAGCAACAGTACTCACAGATTCAAAAACTTCAGCAAAGACTGTATTTTGAAAGAATGTTATGAGGAAATTCTTGGTTTATAAGGGATTTGAAGCTGAGAAGTTTCCAAAATCTTATAAGCAGAGACATTTTCTTACAAAAAGTGTCAAATATCATTGTTCATTTAACAGAATTTAGTGTCAATATTTTTAAACTTCTCCAAAAAAAACCCACCCCAAAACAAAGAGAAAAAAACCCAAACCCCAAAATCTTAGCCTCTTGTAAAAACTGGCTTGGCAAATTTATGGAACTCGTCTTAGTTAAAACAAGTTATGTTTCAGCTTTTCAGATTTTTCCTACTCAATTATGCAGGTCTCAAAGCTCAGATCACCAAAGAAATGACTGAAAAGCTATTTTAAGTTATTTCATGTGCTAGTTTATCCAAGCCAAGCTTTGTAATAAAAATGTGACAATTAGCATTCCTTTGTAATTTAATACAAACTTATTCCTTTTTCATTTATTATAAATTTATTCCTTTTAAATTTATTTCAAAGGAGGATAGCTTTACAAAATAATTTTCTAGCTTTTTGCATAGGCTTTGGCAAGTACACTGTTATCTACTGAACTATATGTGTTCGAAAATAGATTTATGGTACTTCAAACAGAAATTCTGAATTATTATGGAAGCATAGCTGTTAGTATGTATTTCTTTTTAGCTTTCTAGCCAAGGACATTTTGTAGGACACATATTCACTTTGCCAATTAAAGTCTTGCATCAGTCTCAGTCTTGAGAAGCCCTAAATCCTGTTGTTTGTTTCCATACTTTGTTCCTGTCAGTTGTATCCATCAGTTCATAAATCTAAAGTCTAAGTTGCTGAATCCAGAATCTCCACCCAGTCCAAAAGGCCTCTGCATGTCTTTACACACCATAACTTTCAAGATAATTACCCTGTCAGCCTATAGAATAAGCACCCAGTTAAGTTTTGTGTTTCAAACTACTCAGATGACATACTAGACAAATCTCACTTATTCCTTTATTGCTCTGCGTAAAATCTGATTCCACCTCTTCAGCTAAGGTCCTTACTAATTAGTATTATCTAGAGGAATTTCTGGTAGTCAGAATGCAGTAGGTTGAACAAGGGCACATCAAAGATGTGAGCAGTTTCACCCATACTCTTGAAAAACTCTGAGACTACTTAAGAACTTTATCCCACTCCTTGTCTAAACTAAAGCTTATTGCTGGGTTTTCACGGTCAGGATCTCTGCTGTCATAGGTTGTATACACTGGTATAAGCCAATAAAGTAAGTGTATGCCCTAGGAAATCCAGTGTGCCTGGGGATGCTCCCAGGCCAAAACGGAGCCAGAGAAAAACCTCATGGTTTACCAGTGTCAGTGATTGCATTTAGCCTATCAATACAAACAGTCACGGGAGACTGGCAAACCTGTGGGATTTCTGGTGATCCAAGGAGTACTTTAGGTGCTTGCTTCTGTTGTGTTGGAATTAGCACAGGTATCTTTTGCATGGACTGATGTTCAGAGCAACAGCAGTGTGCCACTTCCAGAGATTTTGTGACTATGTGGTATCAGAAAGTGTGGTGTCAGAAAGGAGTGCTCATTGTTGTGAGTACTTATGCTGAAGTTATGGGGAACCCACAAGCTGTTCTGCCCTGAAGATTACACAGTAAAATGAGTGGCTCTTGTCTTCATTGACAAATAAGACTCTCATTTGATTTAAACAGGTATACACTGTGACATCCTTTATCAGTGGAGACAATTTTCTGCTTGAGAAAAAGAATGGCCAAATAATGATACAAGAACACAAAGCTGACAGAGAAAAGATATTACACATTCAGCTTTTATTTAAAATGACCTTCAGCCCCTAGAACAGCCAGGGCACTTCCCCACGCATTTCTGCCACTGGTGGCAGAGAATCAGCCTTAGAGAGAGCAAAGTGCAGCAGCAGCAGCAGCATCATCCCTGCCAGGCCCCAGCTCTCTGCTGATTCAGGCTGTCACTGAGCCAACAGAGACTTTCATTGCACAGCAGTTCATCTACCAATGATTTAAACCAAGACTGCACCCCCTTTACTTATTTGACTGGCTCACTGAAAGCCCATAGCAAAATCTGCTGGTTTAACTTCTCCTCAGGAGGGTAACATTCCCATTATTTTCACATTGTGAAATCTGGACTTTGCTAAGCAGGTAGGAAAAATAATAAATGCTATTAGGTTACCCTGAACTGTCTGTTGGCATTCATGTCCCAGAAGCCAGCTGGTTGGAATAACAGCTATCAGGCTCAGTTATACTGGAAAGACACTTGAAGCGAAAACTGCCAGTTGATGGGGATGCCTGAAGGAGGGATGGTGTCAGAGGAACTCAGTAGAAAACAACCTCAAGTGTCTCTTTTCACATGCTCTGTAATTAAACATAAGAGGAGTCAAGACTTCCCTTCAGAAAAAAACACTCCTAAGGGAGACTTAACATCTTACATAAAAAAAAATGAGAGACAATTACTCCAGAATACAAAATCCAAGGCTGTAACACAGCCAGAGGCATTTGGCTGAGGACAGTAAGCCAGCAGCAATTGCTGCAGGGAAAACCACTGTAGATTTGGCAGCGGAGATGTTTCCAGGCAGTCAGGCCATATGAATGGAATAATGGCATCTACATGGATGGGAGATATGCCTGCTGGATCAGATCTGGATATTCTGGATTTAAAGGAACTGTCCTTTTTGTATAGGAAGAACATATCTCACTAGGCATAGGATACACGTGGATATGTTTGCCTGCGTCAAGGAGCACCTCTTAGCTCCAGGTGAACAGTGTTTTTGCAAAAGTTCTGCCTTGCTTGTCCCTATCCTTCCCCAAATCATGTGACTGAGAGGCTGGAGAGTTTAAGTCTTTACATCATCTGTCCTTGAGGAGAAGTCTGCAGTTAGAACTGCTTTTGTGCAAGGAAGCTGCTGAACAGCTGTAGCCTGAGGAAAAAAAAACCCAACCAACAAATGGTTGTTGCCAGCTGGGGTCAAAGCAGAAGCTCAGCAGGATTTGGTTGGGGATTGCTAGGGAAAACAGTGGAGAGGTTAGCAATGGGAGAAGTGGCCTGGAGGATGCATTCAAAAGTGAGCTGGGAAAAACTGCTTGGCAGGTTAGGAACCACCTGTAGGGACCAGGATGAGGTAAGGCCCATATTTTTATCTCATTGCAATTGCCTCATTTGATGGTGGTCCGTGCTTCTCTGCAGAGCCACTGCATGCCCGAAAAGGTGCTAGGAAACTCTTCCATTTCATTGCCATTAAAAATTCCAGGGATATCTCTGGATCTGATGTGGAATTAAAGCTTTGAATTTGCCTTGCAAGCCAAAGAAGGAAACGGTTAGGAACCATGACAGACAGGTCAACTATTTAGAGCTGTGGGAAAAATGTTCAGTGTGGGTACAGTCCATCATATAGAAGGCCATGATTGTATATTGGATGGCCAGAGACTGCCACCAGTCCTACCTCACACAGATTCAGGGTGGATCCTGTATGTTTGTGGTGGAAAGCAAAGCTTGGAAATAGAAGATTCACAAAAAAACCCCTAAAAATATTAGTAGGTTTCATGACTCATTGCAGTGCTTAAGGGGTTTTATGTTTGTTTGGGTTTTTTTTAAATGTCATATTATGGTCACATTTCCTCTTCCATTTGTTATAACTTTAAGGAGTATCTTTTCAATTTAATTTAATTTTGTGACATTGTCTGTAGCAGCAGTTTTTTACTCTTCTAAACACCTTGGACTGATGTAGCAACGACAGGAAACACCACCAACCTCCTGATAAAGAGCACCTTTTGGGTAAACACATCACCAGAGACACACTGAATGATGTGATATGCTGAAAAAAATGCATAGGTTGAGTTCAAGAAAATGAGAAAATGTACTTCCTCATATAGCAGGTCTCGTCCTCAGCATCTCTCAGGTAAGCTCAGTGCAGTAATTTCTAAATGTCAGCTGTTACTTTGATAGCATAGTGCTTTTTTATTTGTTCAGTGGCTGTTTTTGATGTCAAGAGCAGCTGTATTCAGTCTTTTTTCTTTAAAAAAAAGAAAGGGTAGAGCTTAGCATCTGAAAAAATTGGCTTCGTGTGACTAACCACAAACAGGACACATGACTGAGTGGTGCTGCGTTTGCTATGTTCCCCTTCAGTTTAAACAGTTCGAACAAGAATATTCTGTAAACTTAAAGGGGAACTCTCAATTTACAGAATATGTTTAGAACTCCTCATTGAAGCAAGCTCCAAACTTTATCCTCTGTCAAAAAAAAGAGAAAATCTCTACTCTGGAAAAGGGAGAAGCAGAATTTGCTCTCCTCTGTCTTCTCTCTTTAACCTCAGTGTTAAGAATCAGATTTCCAGGAAATATTTGTAGGGTTTTTGACATCTGCCTTTCCTGGGTAGCTAGAGCTATCCCTAGGGCTGTTTCTGAATATTTGAAGAAAAGAAGTGTCAGCTAGTATGAACATCTCACATGCAGAAAGAAGTGAAGCACTTAAATCCCTAAGGTATAATTTTTATTTTAACACTGGTAATAAATTAAATGCTTGAGTAGACTTATTGGTTTTGCTAGTAATACGGGATTTTTATAAAAGGTTTGAATACTTAGTTCTATAAAGTATCTTGGAACTGCCAACTATTTAATACTCCTACTAATGAACAATCTTGTACCCTGTAACCAAAAATGCTTTTCTTCAAAACCTAATATGAGGCAGTGATTACAAAAAACCCCATAGATACTTGAAATTTTCTGACCTGCCCACAGTCACATAATTTGCTCAGCAGCAATGCAAGGTATGCAGCCTACAAAGCCTCTTTTGTAGCCCATCGTCTAGCCATAGGCTTTCATTTTTCTTCTCTTGTACATTATTATCTCTGTACTAGGATAGCATGATCTTTATTGGCTACAATGAGCAGAAATGAAACACAAAAAGTAGGGTCAAAGGGACCTTAAGATTCCAAGATCCTCCCTCAAGACAGGAGAAACTTATAAAAGGACTACATCTAGTTTATGAAATTCACGGAAGTATAATGAAATTCAGGAAAGCTTCTACTTTCTCCCTTTATTTTATCCCCTCTTGGGCTTGTCTGGGCTAGAAGACAGATTATGCACTGGAGATCTAACATGGGTTGACACAAGTGAGAAATATGTATGCACTAGAAAGAGGCTTCATAACTCTTTCTCTAGCTGCAGGACACCCTAACCCTCCTAGAAAAAATGCAGATGAACAACAGCTAGTGGAAATTAATATTGCTTTGCTTTTGCTTTGAAGCATTTCTCATCACCTTGACCTGCGTTCATTAAAGATGGGTTTATGAATGCAGGGGGGCTGCTGATCAGCAGCTTCTTCCTGTGAAATAATTTCACTGTCAATTATTTCTAAAGGGATCAGTGGCTCAAAATAAGATTTGAGGGTTAAAGGACACTAAGGCCTGTTTTAGTCTTTTGGTGATCTCATAAAACGAATGCTACAGGACTGAATTCCTTGTATATGGAAACACAGTCAACTAGAGACCCTGAAATCGCCAAAATTTCCATGATGAAAACAGAAAAAAATGTAATGAAGTAATAAATTTTTAGAAATGGAAAATCACAAACTATTTGAAAAGTCAGAATTGTATTACTTCAAAACATCTGTCTGTGTCATGGGGGAAAAAGTGTGAGTGAATGCTGTGCACATTGGAGAGCAAACAGTAAACCAGGGTTACAGCACATTTGAAATCCATGCTGGTTGGGTAAAATGATAATTCTTGTTTTCATAAAGAGAGCACATAAATTGATTTATTTACATTTAAAAGCATATACTCATGACAGAGCATTTATCCACAGGGTCTGCAGGTTTGCCTGCTTACCATCACAATGCAGAGCAATGCATGCCTTACAAATGTTTGATACTGACTGTCCTTTGAATTTAAATATAAATGCTCATAGATACATGCCTGTAGATTTGATCCTACTTTCATTAAGCTGTCTCAAAAAACTGCAGCCTGGTGCTACCCAGACAGACTCACAGTGTGCCACTGCTCTCCTCCAAAGAAATTCAGGAGGGCTCAGACCACGTTTGTCCTGCAGCCTTCTGTAGCTTTCTTCTCAGTGAGCTACTCAGTGAGGACAAACAGCTGGACCTTCATCTAAACATATCAGCAGAGAATAATCAATCACATCTTTAGTACAATCAGCTGTCTTGTGTGTTGGAAGACAACTTGAGTGCAATCTTAAGAAGCAAAAGCTTATTAAAGGTGACAGGGCCTCATCATTTATGTACTTGTATGTTTAGCTGAATACATCGTGGATCACACTCCTGTTGCTTTGCTTGTTGAGACTGCAGTCCCCTGAGACGTGAGGGCACAGCAGCTGGCACAGCCTGTCCACCATAACAGGAAAAATGGAAATAAGCCACAGGCAGTCAGCACTCCAGATGGAAAGGGTCACTAGTGGTAAGAATCAACAGTGCTAATGCTAAGTCACTCTTACTAAAGCTAGCAAGAAGAAAAATGGAAACATTTATCCCTTTTAAAATATACTTTTTACTAAACTGTATTCTATTTTTCAGGAAAGCTGAGTTCAAAACCTATTGATCCCAGCAGCCCTTGCATTGAAACACAAATGAACATAAAGTATGAACAAAAAATCTAAATGCAAACCATCTAAAGTGCATGACATATGCGTGTACAAGTACAGATGTAAGCATGCATAATACCAAACAGTATACAGCTCAGAAGGGAATGCAAAAAAGTAAGAATTATATTAGCATTAGGTGTTTTGAGAAATGTTTTATCCCTTGCCCAAGAAAGCATGATTTTTTTGTATAATTTCTTTCAAATCTTACACTGCTAAAAATTACATACATCTATCACTAATTATTCTGCTGAAAAGTCAAAAAAAATAATACCAGAATTGCTCAAAACATTGGTTACAGTTAAGGAAAAAAAGGAGAAAAAACTTGTTTCATCCACTATTATCTAAGGAAACAATAGAACATCATGACCAAGCAAGTTCTAACTGTTGCAGTGACAGTGCTCATCCACAAGGATCTGAACAAGGTGTTTAATCCACAAATCTCCCTCTCCCGTGAGTGTGATCAAAGTTGCACCAAAACATGACCTTTGCAATCAGCTTCACTAAAAAAAAAAGAGGAAAAAAGGTGCTTTCAAAAAATTGACCATGTCCAAAAGTACAATGAAACAACATCTTGTCTCTGGAACACTCCCACTTTCTTNGTTTTGGTTTTGGTTTTTTTTAGGGCAGCTTTCTCACATCTTCAATGGCGAGCAGCTGTTTTTATGGGTTTTTAAACAGAAGATTGAGTCCAGGTAGTCCACCAAACTGTCGGCTTCACAAAAATGTGTTATAAACACCCTGACACCCTGAGAGTACAGAATTTAGCATAGCATGGCATTGCACTTTTCCCACAGTGTAAAGAAAACAGCATATTCATACAGGGCACAAAACCAGTCTTGGCTGTGTGTTTATTAGAAATGTAACTACATAAAATCAGAACTTAACTTGAAAAGGGCCCACATTATATGCCATAGTTCAGATAATAATGGCATTTGATTACCAGCTCTAAGGAGATAAAATCCTTAAGTCAAAAGCAAATGCATGAAGCACAGTTTTTCTCAGAACTGCTTATTCAGAAAGAAATTCAGAGATGGAAAACTCACAGTAATTTGGGTGCAATTTTGGGTGCAATTTTCTAAAGCAGCCTTTATAAGCTAGGAAAGTCTGGACCTAAAATCCAACAGTATTTCAGGGCTGGCTGCCTTACTGTTTTGATAGTGATCTTCCAGCACCAGGTGCAGAGTGAGATTGGAAAGTGTGTCTGCAATCTTTTGAGCATCCTTTTTAACTGACATGTTAAGTTCTGGGTAAATGAGAGGTAAAACCATGCTTTCCTGCAAATGCCATATGATTCAAGATTTCATGTCCTTTCTGTACAAAAACTCCCCCCAAAAAAAGAAAGGAAAATATTCATTTTTTTTTCCTCAGAACGCATTTTGTTAAATGTATTTTTCAGATACATTTGCAAGTGATGCCACTGGACATTGCTGAGCAGAGCAATGCACAAATGGGATTCAGCAGCTGCTCCCTTCCTGCTCTGTGCAGATAACACCAGGTTTCATTCATGTGGCAGCTCCTATCATTTTCTGTCCAAATCTGGGGGAGGGAAGGAGACAGAAGATAGGAGGAAGCAGTATTTTATATTGCTGTCTGGCAAACTTCTCAGAAACATTGAAGAAATGGTGTCAACGCAACTCTGAAAGAGAAACTGCTGCTCAGCTGAGAGGAAACACGACGCCCAAAGAACCTCTTGGGGAGAAGTGGATGAAGGTGTGCAGATACGACTTCTGAAGATGAAGAATACAGTACTTCTCTTTTTGATTCATAAAGCAAGTAATTGTTTGTACAGTCAATTTTAAGGCTTTGAAAATGTGAAAAATCTCTACCCCTTCTTAAAACAAGAGAAGGTGTGAATCAGGTGACTAAGGTAAACATGATAATTAAAAGGAATAAGAAATAGTTGAAATGTTTTTGTAATTGCTCCCTAGTTATTATTAGGCTTTCCTGATTAATGTAGTTAGAAATCTTGAGCTAAAAGCATTTAGTGTGGAACTGATGTTATCGTGCACGCCACATTGTTAGCCTTTCAACCAAGAAAAAATTTCCATCACTTCTTACTTTATAAAGCACCTTTGAAAGGAAAGATCTAGGACAATATACTCTCTGTATGCCTCCTGCAAAGACTTCGGAAAAACTTGTATTTGACAGCCTGCTCCATTTGCAAAATTGTTGCCACTAGTGATAAGTGTTGCTCAAAATGCCTTCACAGCTGTGGTAAACGTCTCAGGGCCACCTCAGTCCCCTAGGTGCATCACCCAGGTACTGCTCAGGGCACAGCCTGCTAGCAGGGACAAATCCAAGGTGCACCATGTCAAGGAGCTCCTCAGGACAGTGGCTTACAAACACAAAACGTAGTTCTTTCTCCAGATCGTTTTCAATTTGAAGGTTATCTGAAGAACACTTTTTCTTTATCATTCCCCACCAAGTTTGCATAAGTCAGAACATACAAGGTCACTGACTTCCTGTGAGCTTGAAGCTACAGGCAGGCCTTGCTGAGCAGAGAACAGTATTTAGCAAATGTTCTCCATATCCCTTCTCAGAGTCCATCTTTAATTAAAAAAATCTGCATAGCACTCTTGGCAGGAGCTTTTCGTTTGATGAGGCTCTGGGACAGATCACTTCTCCATGAACTCTGAGTTCCTGGGAACCACTGCAGACCAGCTAACTGCAAAAATACACACCTAGTAGAAATCTGTAGAGAAAAGTCACTTATGTGCTGGGTAAGGGATTTTCTTCTGTTACTGATTGGTTTTTTCTGAGGTGGAGATATTTATTATAGCATACATTGGGGCTTTCGTACAAAGTGAATAATGAGGCAACTGTGTTTGAAAGCTGATAAGCTCCACACAGAGCACCACACTTCAAAACTACCAAATGCTTAGATATGTAAACAACCCCACTGAAGCCACTGAGATTTCTTTGATGTCTAATGCTAAGCAAACATCCAGTCCTAATTAACTAGGACACAGCTTGGTAGCAGAAAAGTAACTAATTTCAGAAGTTTTGGAAATTTTAGGTGGTTTCATTAGTAATTTGTGGCTATTTGGCCCTCTGTGTTAAGAAATAATAAAGCTTACCCCTAAAAAGAGATATGTTTACTTGCAATCCAAAGTGATTCCTAAGAATATCTTCATTAAGACAAGAATTAACAGCAATTAATTGCAAATAGTATTGGAAAGCTCCCATAATAAATATTTTTTTCCAGAATATTCTCTCACACTGAAAGAAACAGTAATGTTTCCTTCATCACTCAAACTTGTCAAGTAAGACTTATTTTCAGGAGTACCTCACAGTGGAAAACTGTAAAGTGGAGGCTTTAAGCACACAGAGAGGCTGAACAAATCATGACTGTGTTCTTCATTCCCCAGATGGCAAGCAGAGCTGTGCTAAAGCACACTGGGTAGCAGCTGCACATTAAACTTTTCTGGCAGCTGTGCTGACCACAGGTAAAAAATGACACAGACTCCAGCTTATGCTAAAGCCACAAGTTTATTATATTTCACGTAGCAAAGCAGCATCTGGAGAAAGGACAGAGGGTGCTTCACATCCGTCTCAGCTGGGGATCCCTAAAGGAGACAGTGCTGGGTCTCTGCATTTCATACCTCTCCCCTTTTTGTAAGCTGTTCACTAGAGGACTGCATCAAAACATACCATGTTGGAAAGATTGCTGGTGAGAAGGTGGAAGAAGAGGGTCTCAGTACAGAAGTGATGCCAGCTTCAGGGAGTTTTGCTTCTAAGGTGGATGAAATGCCAGTCTGTTGAGGGACCACATGGCAAAGCTGATGCTAAATATAGTACTTCTGCTTAAAGGTGGTGTCCTAAAAGGTCATTTGTGGGCCACACACAAAGGTTTCACTTTAGGTACTGCTGTTACAGAGAATAGGAAGTTGGCAATGTTGTATTTAATTGAATTCTGAAAAAGTTAAGAAAAGAAGCAAATGTGTTTGAAAACTTCTGAAGTTAATTCAGTTCAATCACTCAAAAAGTGGTGGCAACTGAACAGCCAGCTTCCTCTTATTTCCTTATCCTCACTCTCCATGGAAACTATTTCACGGGTCCAACGTGGAAAATTTTTTCCAATGTAAAAAACCCAACCAAACCCTGTGAAGATATTTTTCTCTTTTAATAAAGCTCTCACTGAGAAACGATACCAGTAGCAGAAGAAAAGCTTGTCATTCTTTGGGCAAGGAAATACAGATATAGAGTTCTATGCAGTGTCTCTACAGCCTACCTGCCTCCTAGGGCTCCTCCCTGGCATCCCTGATGATTACACCATGTATTTCCTTCTACAGAAAGGAAACATCTCCTGATTCCAGGCCAACCACTACACATATACCAATGAGAAGCTGCACTTTTTGGATGGTGCAGTACCTAGTGTGATCTGCCACTGTATTTTCATATTCCCTTTGTTTTAGCCTCCCATCTCATTTCTCCTGCGGGCTGGGAGTCAGGTAGGGCAGCAGTTAACTTTTATGAGATGGTCTTAGAGTGCCCAACAGGAACGCTACGGACCTTGAGCAGCTCCTTGGTGCTTTTTAGTGCTGCTGTGCACCAAGGCCCGGCTGAAACAGGTCAGGGACCGACGCACATCGCCCTGACAGCTGCGGATGGAGCATGGCTGAGGAAAAAATTGCTTTCCTTGCTGTACAGTTGCTTTGAAATTTCCGTTCAAAGGCACCCGAGGGGCACATAACGCCTTCCTGCGGGCTCTCTCCCCCACGCTAGCGAGAATTTGAGGCCAAACTCTAACTACAAAGCGAAGCCCTTGGGGGCACTGGGGCTGGGGGAGGTCCGTCCGCCCCCATCGCCCTCGGGACCGGCCGGGGCGGCTCCCCCGGGGATCACCGCAGCGCAGCGGGTGCCTCCCTCCCCCCGGCCCTGGCAGAA